>JAASFV010001216.1:0-10191 GCA_023334015.1 Globisporangium paddicum
ACTTGGAGGTTCTCCAGTTTCTCCACGACCAGAACCTTGGTGACTGGACCACCGCTGTCATGAACAAGGCAGCAGCACACGGCAACCTAGCCATCGTGATGTTTTTACAAGCGAACCGAGCAGAGGGATGCACACAGCAGGCGATGGACCGAGCGGCGCGCAACGGCCACTTGCGAGTGCTCGAGTTCCTCCAGTCAGAGCGAACCGAGGGCTTCTCTGAGAGCGCACTGGTGGGCGCTGCAGCAAACGGACACCTGAAGGTCATCAAGTTCTTGAACGCAGAGTACGAACGCTACTATAACTCGGTGCTTTTTCGCGCGATGACTGAAGCAGCGAAGAATAACCGACTCGAGGTGCTGAAGCTTTTACTTGAGAACTACCAGAAGACTTCGACTGTCGGAGCTTGTGTGATGGAGAGGCTAAAGCAGCAGGCGGCGATGAGGAAGAGCGAGGCCGTGGTCCAGTTGCTTTCAGCAAAGTTAGCGTCACCATTATATGCATTCATCATTGAAGCTTAGCGATACACAGCAACTCTTATTATCAATATATTTCTTCACAATTTCACTCCTTGGCAGTCTCTTCTCAAAATCACCGCACCAAACTTAATAAATAATGATCAGACACACACGTCCAACAAAATCAGTCAGTACCTCATCGCTCCAATGCTGCTGGGGTCGAGTGCTCTGGCTCGGTGAAGTACGCTGCACTCAGAGACGACTCACGGTCGATGTCAGCGGCGATCTCACGCAAAGTCTGCACCACCGTGGCTGCTGTCGGGCGCTCACTCGGATCTTTCGACAGGCATGCGAGCAGCAAGTCGCGAGCTGGAGGCGGACACGACCGTGATATCGACGGCTGGAGCTTGCCAGTCTTGAGGCGTTGCAGAAGCTGCGCCTCGCTCCACTTCTTCTCACGCTGCACTCGCTCGAAAGGGTACTCCAAGGTGTCCAACTCGGACAGAATTATCCCGAACGAATAGATGTCGGTGGCCTCTGACAATGTGCTGGCAGCAAGCACTTCAGGTGCCGACCACCGGATTATTTCTGAGCACGCCTTGAAAGCCTTGATGCGGTTCGACTCAGAGGACGGCGAGGACGAAGACTGGAGTGGCGCACCGTACTCCGCCAGCGACTGTGTAAACATGACGTTGGAGAGCTTGGCGCTATACTCGTGGTTGAGCAGCACGTGACGCGACGTCAATGCACAGTGACTCACCCGCTGCATTGTGTGCAAGTATAGCAGCGCCTGAGCCACATCCAGCGCAATTTCCAGCAGTCGCGTCCCCCACCAGCACGCCAGTGATGGACCTCCGTTAGCAACGATGACAGCACTCACTGTGCTGTTCCCATCACCGCTGGCGCCATTTCGTGATAACGCAAGGTAGGTCTGCAGATCGCCTCTGTCCATGTACTCGAGCAGTGCTTGCATTCCCGAGTCGCTGTTCCACGCGACTCCTCGGAAGCGAATCAGGTTCGGGTGTGAGAGGCGCGCAATGGTCTTCATTTCGAATGTGAACAGTGTCCGGTCGCTCGCTGTCGCCTTGTTTGGCAGCAACTTGATCACGACATTGTCGCCACGGTACGTTCCGAGCCACGTGCGCGACTTCTTCCCTTTTAAGCCCAGCGGCTTGACCCGAGCGATGAGCCGTGGGTCACGTCGCCAGGACTCGAACATCTGCTCCGAGAGTGAGAACGTCGAACTGTCACTGAACGCTGTGTCCTGGAACACGCGATAACACTCGGCGTCGCTCTGTTGCTGCACACGATCGCGGAAAACCGTGACACCGTTGTGGTATCCTTGCAGCTCTCGCGAGTCTCGCTGGCGACCCTGAAGCATCCCCTTTAGCGTTTCTTTGCGTGATAATGCGAACACAATGGCAGCGACAATTACAAGGAACGCTGAGATACCTCCAACCCAGGCCGACCATGGCGTCGACGACTTCCTCGACTGATCACTCTTCAGATGCTGCGAGGCTGACGAGGACGAGGATGATGAGTCTCTTCTCGTTGATGAGCCTGAATTCTGGAGCCATAGGGTAGGATTGCAGATCGAAATGCTCGGGTTTGAGGCAAACGTGACAGTTCTGCTGTCGCAGCCGCTGGTCTGGAACGCGTCGGCGTCGATCTCGAGCGTGGTCAGCGATTTCGAGAGAAACTCGAACTGTGCCGGCGTGAGCCGCTGTTTTTTTATCGCATTGTGTTGTAGTTGTAACACGCGAAGACTCGGCATTTCGAACACGCTCATGGGGATCTCAGTTAGCATGTTGCGCTGTAGAGAGAGCGTGAGTGGCGGCTGAGAGGCGTTGTCAAACACGCCACGGGGTAGAACGGTATCGAGCACCACGATGCCATCGCCAGTAAGGTCTCTGGTGATAGTAAAGAAAAGGGAAAATTGTCAGATATTTATGAAATTGGTTGAATCCGATCTCCTTTTTTTTAAATAAATGGCGAAGACGTACAGAGTGTGTAGCTTTGGGAGTGCTGGGAGCTGGATATGCTGGAGCGACAGGTTGCGCAGTTTCCTGTGAGCATACAAGAGTACATTTTACATTTAGTGTGAGCTAAATTCTCAGCAAATTGATATTCTTACATAAAGTTTTTCAGAATATAAATTGGTACGTACAGGACGGTGAGGTTGCTAAAGCCCGCGATGTCTTGGTCAGCGAGTGCGAACGTCATGTTGGGTTTGCCATCTTGGACGCCCCAGCCGTCGATAGTGCTACATGTAAGAAACAATATCCCATCAGCCATCAGTTTCTGTCAAATATCCGATTTCTTTGGCATGAACAAATATTTTTTACTCACAGGTGTCCGGTCGCGAGCATCTGCGCCATCATCTCATGGACACTCGAGCCATTTTCGCTGCTGGTGCTCTGGAGACTGTTGGTCGTCAATGCGTTGGTGGCGACTGGCACGAGCATCCACTGCTCCTCGATCTTGATGCCTTCATCCGCTGCAAAGGAGTTCACTTGAGTGTCTTTGTCACTATTTTGGATCGCGAGCACGCGGCAGACCATCTCCGAGCCACAGGTCGTCGCGGTGTCACTCTCCAGCACGCACACGGAGCAGCTCTCGTTGGGCGCGCACTCAGCATCCAGCAGACTCGTCACGCGTGCTCTGCCGGTGTCTATACACACCGTAGAGCTGGTGGTTGTCGCTTGCACCGTACTAAACACCACCACGACGAGCGCCATCACCGCACGAAGCCCAGCGACGTGCTTGTTGCCGCAGAGCGCCGTCCGCATGCTGCTGTAGGGTGGTGGCCTGTATGTGAATGGACTGCGAGGCTCGTGCGCTGCTTCAACTGATCGGGTCGCTGTCGTGCGGCGGCCAGTGGCATGTAGCGCACACGCCTGGGGGAAAGATCAAGTCGCACCGAACGCTCCGGAGGTCGCGCGTTCACCCGCACACTTAAGAGACGCAGCGCTTGTGCGGCAGCGGGTTGGCGTGGGGAGTGCGCGCATACAGGCAGGAATCCAGCGAGCCTCGCACAGGCTCGTCCCACTCTGGAGCACTATGAATGCCTGATGGGGCTGACAAAACGTCAAGCTAGTTATTATGCTGTTTCGTAGGTTCAACTGTTGATATAGAACAGAAGAGATGACTAGAAGGGTGACGATGGAAGGGGTGAATGTAAGAGGAAATATGCTGTTTGATAGGTGAGCGACTTGATTTATTTGTTCGAGCGGCCAGAGACGAGCCATCGGGTGTTTCCACTTCAAGTCTGAGCTTTTTTGACGATCGTGGCGTTGATTAAGCGCCTCCAAAAACGAGTATCGGGTTACTTACCTGATATAAACAGGTTAAAATACATGTTCATTCTACATAACGAAGATTTAAAGAGATTTTTAGAACGAAACATATAAAACCTTTTTAAAATGATGAATGGCAATTCTCAGCTTTTTGCGGTCGTTTCCTAACATTTCAACCTCAAAACTCAGTTTAAAAATATATATTACTGCTAGCCAACAGCGTGTGGGGCGTAATCGCATAACCAGCCTCACGACAACAAACACCTCAATGGCTATTCGACTGGGAGAATGCGAGAGATCTCATCATGTGAGTGTGTATTCAGATGCGCGTGGCGAAAGACGCGATTTTTGCATCCTGAACCAGACGGAAGTGGTCGGTGAGAAGGGCCACAGTGGCATCCTGAAGCTGAAGCCCACAGCTTCAACCAGTTGCAGCCGAAGTATCAAGTTCGTCTACTGTACTGTCGCCTTGCAACGTAATGCAACATGGTGTCAAGGCCACAGTGATGTTGCCTGGATGCCGCTGGATTTCTGCTGCAGACGACACCAAGATTCTCGCTTCAGCGTGACCATTTGGAGCACTTGGCCAAGTCTTCAACCCCCATCCTGAATCATCTCCGATCCCAACCACCTTGAGAACGTATTTCGCTTCACAATTCCCCTTCGAAGTAGTATCTGACTAGTGTAGTACTCCGAATTTCAACCTCCCAAATGCCGACCCCCTCCGACTTTTCTGCAAGTAAAACTCATGCTTATCGCCGGGAAGTCAAACGTCGTCATTCAGCCGCTGCAGGTTTCAGACTTCGACCATCGATCGGCTTTCACAGGGCTCCAGAAATGGAGATGAGAGCTAATTCCGTCACATAAGAAGCCTCTTCATCTCTGTCGAGATTTCGCCTTTAGACACCAGCGTTTACAGTCTGCGGCCTGAGCGATGGCCCCGATCGTCACGCCTCAAAGGCTCGCCCAGGCTCTCTCGGCCGCGCTGCACCGCAAGACCCGGCAGGACGCCTACGCCGTGCGTGATACCCCCGCTCACATCACCAAGGCTGTTGCCAAAGTGTCACCCCCACCAGCTCAGAACGCTAGACCTAACAAGAACCAGCCGAAGCGCAAGTGGAAGCACGTGACGCCGCGCCAGGTGCTCCGACTAAGCCACCGATTCGCTATTCTGTGCGCGGCTTTCGTATACATCTCCATGTCGCTTCAGTCATCCTGCGATACGCTCAGTCTGCTCACGGATAGCACGGGCGCCTACCAGCTCAAAGGCACGTACACATCGGATGCGCTTGGGCTCAACATCGGCACTACCACGCTGCGCGAGAGTCCGTTTGTACTCCAAGGTCTTGCGAACGACACGAGGCCGCGCAACGCCACTCTCTACTATGACCTGAAGGCCATGTCGTTCGAGGTCTGCGAGGCCATGTCGCCACTGGTGTACGATGTCTACTCGACCGCGTTCCAGCAGACCGTGTACGCAGCAATCACGAATGGTGCGGCCTACAACCTCACGTTCCTGAGTGAGGTCGAGCTCATCGTGCCGCTCGTGGACTGCACGAACTATGTCATTACAAGTGGCGACACGACAATGGCCAACCTCAATTTTCTCGTGCGCCGCAAACAGAACGCAGATGACGTGTTCATTCTCACATTCACGTTTGTGAACCAAGGCTACAAGATCAACGAGCTGAAGGGCTTTGGGTCTGCGGCAGTGGGCACACTCACATTCCTCAACGACCTGCGGCTTCGTCATGTGGACGTGTACTTTCTCGTCTCGCTCGGCTACCCGCTTGAGTCATTCCGATTCCGCGTCTATGAGCTCGCCGGCTGGTCGGACAGAGGCTCGTGGTTGCTCAAGAAGGTCCTGAACGACGACCCGGGAGACATCGCCAAGATCGTGCGCACTGGCACGCGGTCTGGGTTCTTCATGACTACGGACTCAGAGCAGACCAATATCTTCACGGAGCACTGGGAGGTGTCCACGATGGACCCCGTCGCCGCAATCACGGGCCCGACATGGTTCACCAAGCCGGCGACGCACGACTCGTGGGCCTGGGCGCATCTGATTCAGCTCGCTTTTGGCCTCGGCCACCTCTCGGGGCTCATCGTGCTCACGATGGTCTCATACCGCAACTTTGTCGCCGGCAAGCTTTGGATCGGCGATGCGTTCGTCGCGGTCAGCGGCCGCACCGTCTGGCGCGGTTACTATGTGCTCGTGTCGTGGTACTTTAACGGCTTCTGGGCGATCTCTGAGTTCTGCATCTACGACGCAAACGAACTCACGCAGTCGATGCACATGAATATCTATGAGTCCATCATCCTCGTCGACCTGCTCACGATATACTTGAGTGTGTGCGCAGCGCTCGGGTGGGCCTCTCGCGAGCGCATCGACCCCCTCATCGCGCTCGTGAGTTTCGTCATAAGCTTCACCTCGCGCCATGAAATAATCTTTTGGTTCCCGAGCGCCAAGGCACGTCTTAAAGGCTTTGTTGAAGATTTCTACCAGCAAGGCTCACCGGAGCGCATCGACGGCCAGGAGAAGATCGCACCCATGCGTTTCTGGGATACCCATGAGCTCAAGTCCGTCCCATTGGATGTGATCTACTTCACACTGCTACCCATCTTCAGTGCGCTGGTGCTCGTGCTGATCTACATTGCGATCCGCAAGGTGCACAGGCATTTCTACCCCGATCCGCTACGGACAGAGCAGGCCAGCAGCCATACAACGATCACCAAGTCCGAGTCGCCCGGCGACGTGAAGGAGCAGCACAAGAGCGTGCTCACGCTCTTCGAGATCGCCACGGGCGCCAAGCTCGCCAACAAGTTTGGACTGCTGGCCGAGTACGACAACTGCCTCTTCATCAAAGGCATGAAGTTCGCCACACCCGATGGCATTTACAGCAGCGGCTTCGTGATTGTGGACGGCAAATTCCTCATCCAGGCAGGCGATTTCTACTCGATTCTTCTCATGAAGCTCCTGCGCGTGAGGTACATGAACCTGTACATGTACGAAGTGACCGGATCGACGGTGGAGCAAGTCGCGCGGTTAGTGTACCCGAGCACCTTCACGGTTCGCGAGTTGCTGAATCTCAACACGAGCATCCTGTCATAAGTAGCAAGGGTATCTTTATACGTATGACCCTGGAGCTGTAGTCAACTACATTTGAAGTAACAAAATGTCTTTAAGCAGGTGACTGGGTTCATGCGCACCTGTCCGTATCACTCACTGAAGCTGGTATCACTGGAGCCTGTTAGCCGGAGCAATTCGTTGACTCGTGGTTTATCACCTGAACGCAAAGCTGAACTGCAGCTCGCAATCCCAGAAATACTCGATTTTCACACAGACCCAGGCCTGAAATACACCACTCTTGTCGTGGTTACGACGAACACGTCGTCAGATTGCTCCGTGATCCACTTCCAGTAGCAGCCGCCGCATGCCGTCACTGGGCTCTATCGTCGCTGCCACTGGTCAGGTCATACCGGGACCAGCCTCGATCAAGTATGCTGTCGCCCCCAAGCAGTCAGCACCGCAACCTCGTAGACGAGGCGCAAGACGGCGGATCCCTCTCAGAGTAGTGTTGCATCTGGCGTACCGACTGCTCATTTTCATCGCAGCGGTCGTGTACATCGCCATCTCGCTCAAAGCCGCAGTGCTCGCCACGGCCGTGACAGGCGGCGACTCGACACCCACGACGTCCGAGGGCCCAAGCGAGTCTGTGACACTGAGGGCGTTCATCGGCGAAGCGACAACGCTCCGATTGAGCCGACTCGTCGTCGAGGCGCTCAGCGACGACACCAGCCCACGAGAAGGGATGCTCTACCTCTCAGCCGAAGGCTCGAGCTTCCAGCGCTGCGGCGACTTGATCCCCGCCGAGGTGAGCGAGATCTACTCGGAAACCTTCCTGCGGTCGCTCTACGCCGCGATCGTGAGGGACACCGCATACAATTTGACGTTCCTGTCGTTGAACGAAACGGAGCTCATCGTGCCTGTGGTCGACTGCACGTCCGATCACGTAGTCACTGCGGATGAGACGCTCGCGCAGTTCAACCTTCTGGTGCGCAAGAGATCGAATATAGACGATGTGTACATGGTCACCGTCGCGTTTGCTAACCAGGGCTACAAAATGCCTGGGCAGAGGTCGTTCGGCCCAGCGGGGGTAGCGACGCTCACGTTCATCAACAACCTCCAAGTGCAACGAGTTGACACGCACTATATCGTCTCACTGGGATATCCATATCAGACATTCGACTTTCGCGTGTATGAGTTCGTCGACATCACCTCCGACGGTCTCTGGCAGCTTGAGAAGATCCCTAACGGCGATCCCATGGATCTCCACAAGACGCTACTCACGGGAACCCGGTCAGGTTTCTTTATCACATCCGACAAGGACCAGTCCAACCTCTTCAGCGAACTCTGGGTGGTTTCAGACAACCCCATCGATGCCATCACGGGCTGCGAATGGATAAGCAAGTCCGTCATGTTTGACTCGTGGGCCTGGGTGCATTATGTCCAAGTGCTCTTCGCGCTCGAACTGCTCTCGAGTCTGGCGGTGCTGTCCATGGTCTCGTATCGCAACTTTCTGGCGGGCAAGCTTTGGATCGGTGATGCCTTTGTGGCCGTGTCTCGACGCGCGTTTCTCCGCACTTTGCTGGTACTCTGTATGTGGTACATCAACGGCTTCTGGACGCTCTACGAATTTGTCATCTTTGATGTAAACAAGTACAGCGATCTGTCCAAAGTCATGATTCGCGACGGCATCATCTTCGCCGACTTGCTGACAATCTACCTGGGCGCCTGCGGCCTCCTGGGTAGGATCTTTCGTGAGCGCGTCGATCCATTGCTAGCCATGGTTTGCTTCTGCGTAGGGTATAGAAACCGATACATGATCAAGCAGTGGTTCCCAGCACTCGTGGGCGACCTGGAGACTTACTATGGCGAATTCTACAACCGCGCAATGCCCAAGCGCCTCGAGGGCCAGCTCAAGGTCTCACCCATGCGTTTCTGGTCGCTCTACAAGATGACAAGGACGGACAACGTGCCAGCAAAGTATATTCTTCTGGTGCTGGCGCCAATCGTGGGCACCCTCATGGTCATCCTGCTGCTCATCCTGGCCAAGAAGGTGCACCGCCACTACGTACCTGACCCGCTACACATCCAGCACACGATCACCACCACTAACCAGTCCAACCGGGCCACGAATGGCAAGTCCCAGACAGCTGATACTGAAGAGGCGATGCATGCTCAGAGGAGCGTGCTCACGCTCTTCGAGATCGCCACGGGCGCCAAGCTCGCCAACAAGTTTGGACTGCTGGCCGAGTACGACAACTGCCTCTTCATCAAAGGCATGAAGTTCGCCACGCCTGACGGTGTCTACAGCAACGGCTTCGTGATCGTGAACGACAAATTCCTCATCCAGGCAGGCGATTTCTACTCGATTCTTCTCATGAAGCTCCTGCGCGTGAGGTACATGAACCTGTACATGTACGAAGTGACCGGATCGACGGTGGAGCAAGTCGCGCGGTTAGTGTACCCGAACACATTCTCGCTCAACGACCTGATCAGCCTCAACACGAGCGTCTTGTCGTGATACTGTAGAAAATCGCCTACTTTAAAGTCGATTTTTTTCTAGAGTACTTGCGTGGAAAATCAAAAATTTAAATTTTGAAAGAATACTCGAGTATTTTTTCTGTTGCCAAATGGTTGTCATAGCTTCAGCCTCAGACTGAAGACTCCAAGCATATTGCTGAAGAATATACAGTATAAGCTTCCCATATGGTAAACTTGTGTGTGAAACCACAATTTTATCTTAATCATATATTAATAGAGAATATTTATGCAATGCCACGCGCTGCACAGGAAGCTCTGGATTTACAGCTTGAACGACATCAATATGTCATGCTACACTGTTTCTGTTGTACTAGATAGCTGGTTGCTGCTCTCACTGACCATAGCACCACCTAGCGGTGGTGGCTCGCGATCGTCTGAGGTTGCCCTTGGAACCACCTCTGCGATCACCCAAAGCCCGCGACCAGAAACTCGGATAGGAACGCTCTCCAAATACTCGAAAGAGAGCACAAGGAAAGCTCGGCATTCGCCGGTCAGGTACAGGTGACGCGCTGCTGATGTGTCAGCTCGAGCACCTAGGCCGGCCAGGATCATGAACAGCAGCACTGCATATCCAGTCACCTTGTGATTGTGAGAGCGATCAAGTAAAAGAGCATAATTTTGTGGAATTTGTAAGTGTTTGGAGGCTCATTGTTATGGACAAGAGAAAGAGAGAGTCGTGAAAGAACCCAGCCTTCTGACTTCATGAGTGCTATTACTCTTGCAGCAAGAGCTTGATGCGGTGAGGTCCACCAGTACCGAATTTCCTATGTAAAAAGCCACCCCCCATTTACAGGCACAATAGAACCCTCTCTAAATCGATTTACATGAAAAA
>JAASFV010001217.1:0-10189 GCA_023334015.1 Globisporangium paddicum
ACCTCCTCGTGGCTGCGGGTATACAAGTGTGTGCAGCGGGCAACCAACATGGCTCGCTGCACCACAAGTATACCGTCATCGACGGTACGACTGCTTAGTGGGCCGATCAACCGGTCTTTATCTGGCATGGAGCGGAACCACGAGAACTTGTTTGTTCGCAAGGGTGGTCCGCTCCCGGCCCAGTTCAGCATGAGCTTTGCGACTCTGTGGGCAATCTGGAGTCGACCATGGTAGTCATCAGCCGCCGAAAATGTAAAAAGGACGTTTACGACAAAAAAAAGTAAAAAGGACCACCTCCACCACCTTCTAAACTAATACCCCTCACAAACCGATCTCTGTTTCTTTTCTCCTTTGGATACTTCGACCCTTTCCATCAAACCTCTATAAATAAATACCCCATGTATACAGATATCTCTCTACCAGTCCATCCCCCTCCCACTGTCGCAGCTTTCTTTGAGCACAATCCGATAAGGGGACGAAAAGCAAGGCATTTGCCGATCTGCGCCACAAGAGAGAAGCCCGTCACGAGCCCCACGACGCCCTCCATGGCCGACGTTACGAACAAGGCCGAGCGCTCGGCCTCCCGTGTGGATGCGCTGCGTGCCAACGTCCCGAGCTCCTGGCGCGCCGAGCACATGCCGACGCACCTGCGCCATGCCGAGGGCAAGTTCACGAACGCGCGCGGCCAGGCGCTGAGCTACGTGTCGCTTTTCCCTTCGGTGACGGGTGACGAAAAGCGCGTGCGCGGCATCGTGCTCTTCCTGCATGGCATCAACGAGCACTGCCGCCGGTACTACCACCTGTACGAGCAGCTCTGTGAGAGCGGCTTTGGCGTACTCGCGTATGACCTGCTGAGCCACGGCCAGAGCGACACGTGCGAGCACGGCATGCGCGCGCACGCCAAGAAGTTCCAGTACTTTGTGGATGACACGAACGACATGCTCGTGTTCGCAAAGAAGTCCATCTTCCCGCAGTTCCTGAGCTCGGAGCGCTACCCGACGCTGCCACCCGTTGTGCTCTCGGGCATGTCGTACGGCACGCTCGTGAGTCTCCACACGGTGCTCTCAGGCAAGCACGAGTTCGGCGGTATTGTGCTCGTGGCACCCGCCGTAGCGGTCGAGATGACCACGACGCTGCGCGTGCAGCGCGTGTTCGCCAAGCCCATGTCAGCGTTCCTTCCCAAGGCGCGTATCGTGCCGGCCGTGAACCGCGATTGGATCTGTCGTGATCCGGCGTTCATGGAGGATTTCGAGAAGGATCCGCTGAACCACGCCGGAGAGATGACGACGCGCATGGGAGAGCAGTCGCTCACGGCCATGATCGAGCTCAAGAAGGACATGCGCGTGGAGCAGGCCGACAGCGCGTTCTGCAAGGTGCCAATTATGCTCATGATGGGCTCACATGACAAGGTCACGAGTCTCCCAATGGCCAAAGAGTTCTTCACGCGCATTGCAAGCTACGACAAGGAGCTCAAGATCTTCGAAGGGCCCTACCACGCGCTCTTCGACGACCCGGAGAAGGATCAGGTGTTTGACCATCTCACCCAGTGGCTCCAGCAGCGTTTCCCCGAGGTTGCTGCGGTCGCAGTGGACGCTGCACCAAAGAACGCGACTGCCGCTGTTGACGAAGTCAAGGTTGTGTCTGAACCAGTATCGGCTGATGATGAAGCGAAGGCTGAGGTTGCAGAGGAGGCTGTGGTGGCCCCGCCAGTGCAAGTTGAGGTCGTCGAGACGGTGATTGCTGAGCAGAAGGCTGAGGTTACGAATGAGGCTGTAGTGGTCCCGGTTGTGCAGGTTGAGGTCGTCGAGACCGTGTCCACTGAGCAGAAGGCAGAGATCGCCGAGCAGAAGACGGAGATCGCCGAGCAGAAGGTGGAGATTGCTGAGCAAAAAGATGAGACGGTGGTCGCAGAACTGAAGACAGATACCCACGCTATTGAGCAAAAGTCGGGGAGTCCGATTGTTGAGCAGAAGGCGGAAATTCCTGTTGAAGAGGTCGCAGCTGTGGTGGTGGAAGCAGCGAAAAATTCTGAAGCGGAAGTCACTGAGCTCAAGACCGAGGCCCCAATTGTCGTGGCGGAGTCGACGGAGAGCTCAGTCGCAGCAACAGAGCAGCTAGTGAGCGTCCCGCCGCAGTAAAACCGGTCAGTGATATGCTTGATTAATATACTGTGCACAGTGTTGACATGCAAAGCTTTTGTCCTCAGATCAAAGAGTTCACACTTCTCATTGAGGGGCCACACTGCCAGCTTGACCAGTTCTCAGGGCTCGTTGCTTGCCTCCAATCCCGCCTTCCGAGCACTCGCTCGTGCCTGGATGACCTTAGAGGCCGTCCTGGCGAGCGTCATCATCATCGAGTACTGCGACTGGGTCAAATCACGCTGCTCGATATCCAGGCAGCACACTGAGCCCACGATCGTGCCATCTTGGGCGGAAATGGGGAATCCGCAGTAGAACCGGATGTCACATTTCGTCACTGCGTCCATGTTGAAGAAGCGCACGTCGGCCTCGGGGTTCCGAACCAGCAGCGGCTTGCTGTCCATGATCAAATGGGAGCAGAACGTTTGGTTGCGAGCCATCCAGGTGCGGTGCAGGTACGCCGTGTTGCACGAGAGAATGAATTCGCTCTCCTGGTCAATGACCGTGATCATGCTGATCCGGCACTGCAGCGCCTCGGCGGCCAGTGCGCAAATGATGTTGAGCTCCAGGACTTCGCCAAGATTCACAAAGTCATTCTCGTGGATCGCAAACAGGCGCTGGGCTTCATTCTCCGGCAGTGGGTAGTCTGGGACATTGGTTGCTGGTCTCTCAGGTACGTGGATGTGGTAATTCCGAGAATCGGCGTTGGCCAGCACACATTCGTCAAGTGAAGGTGGACAGGCTTCGCCAAGCTCAAGGGTGTTTCTGAAAGTGTTGAGTTGGTCCGTCTTCCAGCTCAAGTCGTGCGCTGTTGCGTGGCGCTCGAGAATGGCTCCTGTTGGAGTCTTAATGAGTTGAATCACAGTCTCTGCAGCGGTCTGACTGGCCTCGTCCGGATTCTCGAGAGCGGCTTCGATGATGTCTACGAGGGCTTTGCCTCGCTGCCGAGTCGTGGAACTCCCAGTAATATCGAGCTCCACTCGAATCGCACGACTTCGTGACTGCGTGCTTACGCCCGCGTACTCGCACGAGTCAACGCACTCCATGCAGCGCGTGCACATGAGAACCGACGTCGTCTGGCCGTTGAACGTCTCCATAGTCTCCTGCGAGCAGCACTGGTCGCACACGTTGTAGGCGCACAAGTGGCACCGCTGCCTCTTCTTGAGCAGGAACACGTGAAGGTTCTTCGTGCAGCAGATGCAGCGCGAGTTCTTAGCCACGAACGCAGTCCGGTCGGCGAACTTCTGAGCTCCAAGGCGCCGCCGTCGCACCAGATCAGGGATGCGGCTGACGCTCTTCGCGAGCTTCATGAGCCTCGCTGACGCCATCTTCAAAGTCGGGTCTCCCTTGGTAAATCTAGCTCGAACTGTATCGTTGTCGACCTTGCCATGGAACACGAGACGCACCGAACGGGTCCTCGGAATACGTTCGACGAGAAACGCCGTGGTGATGTCGCTGAGCTGGTCTACGCGCAAGTGCTGTGCTTTCCCGACTTTCAATGAGCACGCTGGGATCGAGCTCTGGCTGATCACGAGACTATCGCCTGTGGGTGAGCGCTCGAATGATTCGAGAAAGCACCACTCCTCGTTGCGCGCGAACATAGCTGAGCGCACGAATGTACTGGTCTTGACCGCCACGTAGTTCTCGGCATCATGCGATGAGATCACTTCCTCTGGCTGCTGTTGCTCCGGCTCCTCCTCCAGGGGTAACGACGGGACCAAATGGACCAGCGAACCGTAGATGAAGTCTTTTTGATGCAGAGCCTTCATCGTGGCGTTCAGATCGACCTCATTCAGCGACCGCAGCAGCGCGACAATCTCTTCAATGCTGCAATTCACGTCTCCCGCGGTGAGCACCTCGGGCTGGTGGTCCTCGGACGCGTTGGTTTCAAAGAGCATGAACTCCTTGCGGTCCTCCTTCCACGTCCACTTGCTCAGCGACAGGTCAGTGAGCGCGTCAAAGTCGATTTCGGCGCTGATGGCTCGCGCGCGGGCGTGGAGCTCCTCGTCGTCCACGTAGAGATTGGTGGAGCCAACTCCTGGGCTGTTGGTGCAGCTGGAGATGCTGGACGGGTCGTCACTGCACGTCGAAGACTGTGAGCGGAACTTGTGGGGCGTCTTGCAGCCGCTGGTATTGCTGCTGGGGTCGTTGTTTCCTTCGCTTGGCCGGCGACCCGAGGTGCGAGCGATGAGCGATGCAAACTTGGTGCGCGTCATCGTGGCCTCTTATATCTGGCAGGACGGAGCTTGGTGTGCGCTTGAGAGGGAAGAAGTGCGAGTGAGAGAGCGAGAGTAATGCGTGAGAGCCTTGCTGAACACGTGGACGGCAGACACAAGTGCAAGAGCAGTTGTGTCTGAGAGATCTCACGTTGAAGGCGTTTGAATGACAGCCGAGAGCACGCCCAATCACGCGCGAAACGGAAGAAGAACTGGAGTAAGAACCGCCACAGAAGCTCTATTGAACGAAACTAACGAGCGCGTATCGAAAAAAAAGTCGGAAGATAGATGTCGAAAGCTGGTCGAGTGGCCCGTTTTGGTCATGAAGAAGCTTTTCTTCAAGGTGGGGCCATGAGCTGACTGAGTGTCATTGTGGGCCAGCCAGGCAGCCCAACTTAGCCATTGATGGATGGATGGGTTCATGCCAAGCCGAATTCAAGAGCTGCTACGCTGGTGGCTTATTTCGTCAGGGCTTCGGAAGTTTGTGGTCGAGGAAGACCACGACACCTCTACTTGCTCCAGACCACCAACAGAGAAAATCACATCTCACTGGCTGGCTCAGAGGAAACCATGGAAAGGAGATGACCCACACGACAGTAACGTAAAGGAAGGGGCGTGTTAAACGATTCGTCTCGTCTTCAAAGTGGCTACAGACCGCGTTTGAATAAATAAATAAAAACCAGAAATAATAAATGGCGACAAGGTTCAAATTCGAACAAGTGCAAGAGCTTGCTGTGTCATCAACTGTTTGCTTCTCTCGAGTCTCGTGCCTGCAGCCTCTCAATCTCAGGGGTGCTGAGAAAGCAAGTCATGCTCTCTTTGGCTGGTGTAGTGTAGTTTCAGGTCGGTTGTTCGGATTGAGATACTTAAAAAAAAAACGGTTGCTCGGATTAAATCTTGGCGATTAAAATATCAGGCATCAAGCCAGGAAAGTTTCCGAGCTCAGCACAAAGCAAAATAGTATTCTGCTTCGTTGCGAGACGCTCGCTCACGTGGCGAATATCGTTAGAGAGGCCGTCCATGAGATGTGCACCAGAGTTGGCTGGGTTTGAGAATTGATAAACATAGCAAGAAGTAGACACATAATAAAGTCACTAAAACATACAAGCCCACATGCTCGTACTCCTCAAGGTGGTGACGGGCCCACGATGCCTTTCAACGAGAGGCTTCGGCCCTTGGCCTGGATTACCTTGGACGCCGTCTTGGCGAGCTTGGTCATCATCGAGTACTGCGACTGTGTGAGGCTGCGCTGCGCAAAATCGAGGCAGCAGACCGAACCCACGACCGTCCCATCGTGCGCGGTGACCGGGAAGCCGCAGTAGAACTTGACGCCGCTGGTTTTGACGGCGTCCATGCGGTGGAAGCGTACGTCCGCCTCGGGGTTCCGAATCAAAAGTGGCTTGTCGTTCATGATCAAGTGGGAGCAAAAGGTCTGGTTACGGGCCATTCGCGTGCGGTGCAGGTCCACGTTGTTGCATGCGAGGATGAGCTCACTCTCGTCGTCGATGACCGTGATCATACTGATCGCACAGTTGAGCTCCTCAGCGGCCAGCGCGCAGATGATGTTGAGCTCCGCGACCTCTCCCAGGCTCAGGAAGTTGCCCTCGTGGATCGCCTGGAGCCGCTGAGATTCGTTCGCTGGCAATGGGTGATCAGGAACGATCGTGGCTGGGCTCGCGGGTACGTTGATCGGGTAGTTTCTCGACTCTGCGCTCGCCAGCACGCACTCGTGCAGCGGCAGCAGTGGTGCGGTCTCAAAGCACTGAGTCAGGGCCTCGACGTGGTCTCGCTCTGACTGAAGACCACGTCGTCCAGCATAAACCTGTGCCTGGGATGGGAAGTGGCCATCCCTAGCCTCGTTCAGGTTCAGGACACTGGCGTCGAGCTTGAGGATGTGGCGGATGATCGACATAGCGGCAGCCTTGATCACGTCGTCAGAATCCCCAAGGGACTGCTCGAGGATGTCCACGAGTGGCTTACCCGTGGGATCATTATTGCCCTGCTGTTGACCACGAGCCTTGCCACCATTGTCAGGCTCGACACGAATGAAGTGTTGGCGGTCCCGCGAGCACGCGTCCGAGTATTCACAGGCGTCGACGCTCTCAAGGCACCGCGTGCAGATCAAGATGGCTGACGTCTTGCCATTGCACGTCTCCATCTTCTGCTGAGTCCAGCACTTGTCGCACACGTAGTACGCGCACAAGAAGCAGCGCTTCTTCTTGGTGAAGAGGTGCAAGGCCTTGGTACAACACGTGCATTTTGTGTTGCGGGCCGCATTCAACGCCGACCGAGTCGCCATCTTCTGAAGGCCCAAGCGCCGGCGTCGCACCAGATCCGAGATGCAACTCGTGGCCTTAGCGAACATCATGAGCCGAGCCTTCGCGGCCTTGGGCGGGATCACACTCTTGGTCTCGATGAAGCTCTGGAGCCCGCCGTCATACTTGCCGTGGAAGAAGAGCCGCACGGCTCGACTGCGAGGGATCTTCTCCACGTAGATGGCTGTGGTAATGTCCCTCAGCTGGTCCACGCGCGCGTGCGAGGCCTTGCCAGCGCGGAGCTCGTCAGCATCCATGGAGCTCTGGCTCAAGAGGAACTGGTCGCCGCTGGGCGAGCGCTCAAATGATTCCAGGAAGCACCACTCCTCGTTGCGGGCAAACAAGTTGCAGCGCACAAACGCACTCGTCTTGACCGCCACGTAGTTGCCCATCGACGACAAAGAGCTGGACAGGGACGATGAATCGGCGACTGAGGCCGACGAGGCCATCGAGCTGCCACCACCACTAGGCGTGTCTGGACAACTCGGCGGCTCAGTGCCGACAGAGTGAACCACCACGCCATAGATGAACTGTTTCTTTAGCAGGCGCTTCATGGTCGCGTTGTACTCGGACACGCTCGCGAGGTGCAGCACGCTCGCCACCTCCTCAATGCTGCAGTTAATGTCGCCGGCAGCGAGCACTTCGTGGCGCCGCTCGAGCTCGGCGTCCATGGCGAAGAGTGTGAAGTCGCGCCGGTTTTCCTTCCAGACCCACTTGTTGCGCGCCAGGTCGGTGATTTCGTCAAAGTCGAGGCTGCGACTCACCTGAGCTGCTCGGAGGCGAAGCTCCTGGTCGCTCACGTGCACGCGTCTCGCCGGGTTGGACACAGAGGAGCTCCCAGCAGCATTGTAATCCGCTGTTGTGTCGGGAGTCGTGCAATCAGAGAGCAGTATGGCATCTTCAAAGCTCGCCGAGGCACTCGAGGGATAGTACCGCGTCGAGGTGGGCGTGGCGGCCGAGGCGCGGCTCTTGGTGCCACTGAGCTGGTGGGAGCTCAGGCGAGACCGCTGGCCATGACCGCTGTAGGACGACGATGTGTGGCCTGAGAACGTCGAGATGGAGCTGCCGGTGAGCATGATACGGAGAGCTCGTCAGGGGATAGGCGGTATGAGCTAGTCGAGGTGCTGGCTCGTTGGCTACGTGGCTGGCTGGGGGTCAGGAGACGTAGTCGTGGCTGAGGAGGAATTCCAGAATGAGGAGTAGGAGTGGCGCGAGAGACACGCACATGAGGGGGTCACGTCGAGACTTGTGGTGGAGAGACACTCTGTAAGAGTAACGGCTTTGTGAGCAGCACAAATAAAAATCGATCGAACGTTTCACGTGGAAAGAAACAAAACAGTGATCACGCCTGTCGAAGATACACATATGGTCTGAGAATTTGCATATCCTGTCAAAAGCGATCAATGCTGCTGTAGTGTTGAGCGGATGATTCAGTTGATAGTGTAGATGTTAGTCACAAGTTGGTTTGGTTTGCCAGACCTATATTTCCTTATATCTGCAAATTATCTTGTTGCATAGCCTCCATGTTTGTATATTTATATCGGAAATTCACACGGCGCCGCACTTTGCTTTTGCCACGAATGGTGACTAATTCTTTCACTGGGGCCCCTGAACTTGCAAACCTTGACCAAAAGATCACTTCGCACGTACAATAGGAGAAAGATAAAGGCAGCCCTGTGCAGTACGTGTTTCGTCTCGCACATCTCGTTCTCAAATCTTCTTTCTATTGCGAAAAAGATTAAACGCATGGGCATGAGGTCAGCTGCTGTATCTGGTCTTCGCCTCTATAGATCGAGCCACTTCAACCAGGAACTTCAGCTTGGTGCATGTGTGTACACAGTATGCATGTACAGATTAGGTAAATCTACATACCTGCTCTGTTTAACTATCAGCAAGATGCAGCAAAATGGACCATTATATTCTATGCTTAGGTAAATTATGCAACTACAGAACCGGAATTGTCAGGTCCATTTCTTCGATTATTCAGCACTTTGCGAAATCGCTCATCGAGATATGACTGAGCTCTAAGACAGACGCGCGTCTATCGAGCTTCAGCTGCTCTCGCGTGCCGCTCGGTAGCACCCTATTGTCTAACACGCCCTCCTTGATCAGCTCGGCTTCCACCACGACATCCCCAACATGCGGCACTATTTATGGATTTTATGGTGATCTGACCTAACGTTATGCTGATTGACATATTCATTGTCGGTATATATATTCACCGATTGTTGTATAATCCCAACCTGCTGCAGTGAATAATTTATCGTGATCTTCCACGTGACATCCGAAAATCGACTCGGTTTATGATTTATCGCAGAAACTAGTGATTGGTCCGGCCTCAGTGGCGAGATGTGGTGTTCAGAGTTAGTAAAATTAAAAGGGGGCCCAAAGTTGCATAAAGGGACTGAGAATCAAGTTCCCACGTCACCTATTTCTTCAATTTGTTTGGCTGCGTGTGACTCTGGTGTGTGCCCGAAGGACTGTGGACGACACAATTTATATATATATATATATCATGGGCATCACAGTTCTATTTTTTCCCGGATAATTCTCAAAAGGAGCGCTGTATGTTTTTTAGCTGGAGATGATATCATCCTTCTGAGTCTGCTATGCGAGTAATGAAGTATTATATCTAATATTATGCGCACGTGGAAACTATTGATTTTTATTGGCTCGTTGAGGCCAGCATCTAATTGGAATTATAATGTGAATTTGGACTGTAATTCTTCTGACTGGTGTGGGATGCCCACGAGCTTGAGATAAAAAATTGCTCCTAATACTTTTACATGTGTGAAATACTTGGAAAATCGGGAAGATAATACTTGAACATCGAACAATAGAAACAGAGGAACACAGGCACATTCCCCTGAAGTCCAGTTCCGCGTCACAGACGTACATCCACACAATTTCAGTATTTAGTATCATGCGTATGCTGTTTAGCAAAATTATATGCATGTAAGAAGAGCGAACGAAAAGCTGAGCATTTTAGTTAGATATTTCTCCTTCACGTGACGATAGTTGTCGCTTTATCTGCGTGGCTTCGTGGTCACGGGCTAAAAGATCACAAGAGTGAGCTGTAAACTCCTCTGGTACGTCACCTTCGACCAAGGTTCGCAGATTTAGTATCGATTTATTTATTTTGTGCTGAATTTGCGTTTGGTTCTGGATAAGGATATTCTTTCAAATCCCAAAAAATAAACTATTAAAACAATGTTTTGCTATAAATTTGCTATAAACCAGAGTACGTTTGCCAGTCAGGCTCACTGCTCCCAACAAACAAAATCTAGCAGGACGCCTTAAATACATATCTTCAAAATTATTCATGGACTATAGAGTCGCACGCCGCTTCTCTTCTCCTCTTCATCCCCCAGTGGTGCTGGGAAGCGCTCCTTGAGCCACCTCAGCAGGTGGCGAAAGATCTCGTCCTTTTCCGGGTCGTCGTATAGCACGTGGAAGAGTCCGTTGAAGATCTTGAACTCCTTGTCGCGGCTCTGCATGCGCTCGAAGAGCTCCACGGTCT
>JAASFV010001218.1:0-10167 GCA_023334015.1 Globisporangium paddicum
ACAGGTCAAGATGTCGCTCTCCCTCCAGCAGCTCTTCGGCGTGCAGGGCAAGGTCGTGGTGATCACGGGCGGCGGCCGCGGCATCGGCAAGATGATGGCTGACGGCTTCGTGCAGAACGGCGCCACGGTCTACATCGCCTCTCGTGACCTCAAGGCCTGCGCCGAGACTGCGGCGGAGCTCAACGCCAAGGGCCCGGGCAAGTGCATCGCGCTGCAGTCCGACCTGACGACGGAGGCGGGGAACAAGGCGCTCGCGGCGGAGATTGCCAAGCATGAGACGCGTGTGGACGTGCTCATCAACAACTCGGGTGTCTCCTGGGGCGGCGACCTGGAGCACTGCCCAGAGAAAGGTATGACACTGCTCTCATTGTTGTTTGTGGTGCATGAGCGCGACGGCTGATTGCTATATATGATGGTTATTGTATCGTTTTACAGCATGGACTCGCGTGTTTGGTGTGAACGTGCAGTCGCCGTTCTTCCTCACGGTGGCGCTGCTGCCGCTTCTGGATGTCGCTGCCAAGTCGTCGGACGCCGCGCGCGTCATCAATATCGGCTCCATCGCCGGTCTGCGCCCGCAGAGCATCGATACGACGGTGTACGACGTGTCCAAGGGTGCGGTGCACCACCTCACGCGCGTGATGTCGGCCAAGCTGGCGCGCCGCCCGAACGGCGGCCACATCCTCGTGAACGCTATCGCCCCCGGCCTCGTGCCTAGCAAGATGTCTAAGGGCATCGCGCTCGTGACGGACAGCAGCTTTGATGAGCTCGCGGCGCACATCCCCATCCAACGCTTCGGCTATGAGCACGACATGGCTGGTCTCGCGATCTTCCTGGCATCCAAGGGCTCTGGCTGGATCACCGGCGAAGTGATCGCCTCGGACGGCGGCCACGTGTACGCGACGGAGACCGCCATGGGCCCTGCCAAGCTCTAAGCGCCTGCGAGCTCGCGAGATGTATGCATACGTATGCACACTACACATTTGCATTCAAATAAAATTGGCTACGTGATCTTCTGCCAACGTGTTACATGCTCGGATCCTGTGTGGCGCTGCGGTAACCTTAATCGTGACTGTAGATCTGCTTGAGCTGCTCATCGTACCACCGGCGGTTCTCGAGACGGTCGCACACGTCGCGGTCAACCTTCTCGCGCTCGAAGAACATGGCGCGCGTGTGTACGTGGAACTCGATGCTCACCTGCTCCTCCTCGGCGTGCACTTTGATGAAGCGCTTGAGCGGCTTCTTCGGGTTGTACGCGTCGCGGCTGTCACTAAAGTCGTCGCTGGGGGCTCGCATCGCGTCACGCAGAGTGGTGACACGCTCGCCGTGGATTCGCTTTGAGTAGCGCTTCCAGATAACCGGTGGTTGTTGCGGCAGCGCTGAAGCCTTCGTCGGCGACTTGACCGCTGGCGTGGTCGCTTTGGCGCTGGCAGGGCTATCAATGGTGCGCTTGACAGGTAGAGTTAGCTTTCGCAGAGCCAGGAACTTCTCCAGTGTCGTCTGAGTATTGCTGTAAAGCCTGCATGGCTCTTCCTCATTCATCCTTGCAACTTGTGTGAGCGCGTATGACAGTGTGACTCGTGCATTTTATGAAGAATGAAGCGTCGTACCTGAAACTGCTTTATCACGAATCCTTCAACCATGTCAGATTATCTTCAAATGTCCTTGTTCAACCTTGTTGGCTTATTTGTTAAGTGTGGCGCTGTGCTACTGCGGTAGAGATGCGCAGCTGGGCGGTCTGCTGCAGCGCATTGAAGAGATTCTTTGGCGCGGCGCTGAGGTGTGTCGTGACCGAGCGAATCTCGTCTGGGTACATGTCGATCCACTCAAGACGCTGGTGGCTGCGCTCGCGGAGGAACTCGTCATGGATGCGGCTGGCGATCTCTTTTCGACGCGCGAGCAGTGCTTTGGCGTCCAGGATCAGTACAGAAGATGCTGCCCCGACTGACTTGTACCCTTCGACTGCGCTCCAGAACTTCTTGTCTAGCTCCACAGACGAGGACTGTGTAGCGGTTCTACGAAGATCTGGTATTGAGCGCATCTGAAGCGCGCCACCAGCAAACTGGTTGTCTGGGTCCGTACGAGAAGGTAGCTTCTGGTGATGTGGAAGCGAGGATTGGACAGCTGTTTGCGTTTTGTTACTGGCAATGACTTCGACGTGTTCACTTTGCTGTGCACGAGTCACTGCTGGTTGCGTATCCGACACTGGTGCGTAGATGTGTGGGTACAGCACGGAATACGCGTTCTGCACGTCCTGTGAGAGGGGCAGTGAGGTGAAGTCGTCCCAGACCTGCTTCTTTTGCTGCTTTGACAGCTCCACTGGAGCTGGAGCTCCTTCGTTTTTGCCAACTGTAGTCCTTTGCATCTTTGTATCGGTTGTGCTCTGAGACTTCACCATCACAGAGCTGCTCATTTTAGCTCCGTCCAGTTGCAGCTCCATGAGTATCGCTGCAGAGCGCTGGCGAGGAAGCGTGGGGTTCGTCAGAACTCGAGGCTGTTGGAACTGCCACTGTGATGCTTTCTTGGACGGCGGTAGCTTTTGAGAAGTTTTTGCTTGTTGATCTCCTCCCGCGCGCAACATCAAATTCTCATTGGTTGCTGAAGTGCTCTGAACCGTCCTATGACCCTGTAGCTGCAGTGCGCCAGGCTCAGACTCGAACTTTGTCGACGCGGTGATATCGTTCGTGAAGTCCATCAGTTGGTGAGCTGGAGAGCTGTCAAAGCCATTCTGAGACTCGTTCGTCTCTGCTGAACGCGACTGGACGACCGTAATAGAAATTCGCGGAATGGCAGTCTCGAACTCATCCGACCCCAAATTGGCCATATTCAACGCCTTCGAGCCGCGCAGACCTGCTGTTTCTCCATCCTGCTCACCGCTGCCTACCGTTCGTTTCCTTCTGCTCCCGGTGAGAACTGCAGCCTTGCCCTGCAATGTCAAAGTGCTCGAGTCGCTCAGTGCATCCAATAACGAGCTATCGCTTGGCCCTGCAGCTGCTTCCATGGGGATAGCCACTTCCGTATGACTTTTCATCGCCACCACCCCTTTCTTCTTCTTCTTCTGCTTGGCCTTCTGCATATGCCTGACGTCTCGTTCTTCCCGGGAATACGGAGAGTTACGCGCGGATGTGTCCTGGAATATGTGCGACAATGGAGAGATGGTGTCTGCTATTGCGGACTCCTTCTTTTCCCACTTGATAAACGACAAGAAGCGACTCCCAGCAAGTGCGTGGCTGTCTTCTGTGTCTGCGTAGGTTGAGCGTCGCTGCTGGCGACGCCTGTCATTGCTTGAATTGCCACCGATCGTTGGTACTGGAGATGCTACGATTGTTACACCACCCGCTGACTGCGCAGCTTCCTTGCGAATGCTCGCAAGATGTTCCTCAAGTGACTCGGGTAGTGATAACGCATCAACAGAATCCGGTTTGTTTTCAGCATCCACTTCCACTCGGTCTCGGGTGTATGATTGTTCCTCACTGTCATGGGAATCCTCCGAGTCCCAATCACGTTCTTGCTCACGGGCCTCAGCAGACCAAAAGAAATCCAGCTTGGTCTCATCTACGTGTTGCTTGTCGGTGTCGCTGCTGTCGTCACTAGATCTCAGCGCAGTCAACTGAACAACATCAGACTCCTCGACAGTGTTGCTATCGAGTTTGCTGGAATACTGCGAGTTCGCAGGCGTCGCTGGTGATGGACTCAGTTCTGCTTGAAGATCTCGTGCTTTTGGCTCATGAACTTTGCTGTTTCGCTCACTTGAAGCGAGGGGCTGAAGAGATTTGGGTACAGACGCAATTTTCCCAGCTGACGAAACTCGAGACGACGATAAACTAAGTCTGTCCCTCGAAGCGCTAAGCACGCGAAACGATGCATTGAAAGCCATCTCGTCCTCTACCGATGTGAAAATCTCCGATGATGTCTTGTTGGTTGAAGCTATGCTCTCGCTGCCTTGGGCACCTCGTTTCCACATCGCCTCATTATTATTACGTTGGTGAAGAGCTGGCATAACTGATCTTTCTTCTGCCGAAATCTCAGACTCAGCATTTGAGAGTGTCGCTCCAGTCAGCTGCGATGATCCGCCGACAACAAAGTTCCCGAATTCAATGGGCATCCCGTGAAGCGCAGGCAACTGGGAGCCCGCCACAGCTGCATCTTCGCTCCGCAACACATCGTCACGGTCGTCTGCGTAGCCACTGAGCCCTACATCTCCAGCCGCAACCCGCTTCAGCTGGTGTTCTACGATCGCTTTGCGCAGTTCTTCTCGCTTGCGATTCCGAGGAACAGCCTGGATTCGTGAGTTATCGCTCAAGGAGTCCGAGTTTACAACCGTTCTTGCCTGATCTAGCAAATGCTCTGGTGGGTCTTCAGGTTGTCCAGTGATCGGGTTGAACTCTTGAGTGATCGGAACCTCGCTGTTTTGCGCCTCCCTCTGTTGCTTTTCGTGCGCCATCAGATCTGAACGCTCTTTCTCAAACAAAAGCCCAGCGCTGGATGCGTAATTCTCGATCATGAGGTTGGCGTCGCGCTCAGCCGTCTCTGTTACGACTGACGCTCGATGAAGAGATTCGACGATCTTCCGCACGTTACTCACGCTGCTCCTTCGCTTCTGGAGGGTTGGCTCTCGGTGCAGCACCTTCGCTTTGGTACGATCACGTTGTTTATCATTATCAGTCTGCTCATCCTCGACTACGTCTTCATCGACTGGAACAACAGGTGGAATCATGTTCTCCGCAAGCCAGCAACAGCAACAGCGGAACAAGTTCACCACAAACAGAAATCTCAGTGCCGCCTTGGCCTCCTTGTAGAGTCGCCGCACTTCAAGACAGCAGCTCGCAGCAGTATTAGGAGCGGTTGATGTCGATGCAATGGCGCTCGAGTCTTCATTGCTGAAGAGCTCTTTCGTGCGATACGATCGCATGCATCTCGCAAACTCAGCCTCTAGAAACACTCGCTTAGACACAGTTGCATCCACCGATTCTGTGTAGAATTTGCGTGGCAGTTTGTTCATAGCACAGTCTTCACTCGTCAGACATCGCTTGATTTCTTCGATCGTTGCGACCTCAGTCTGCAGTTCACTGTACTTAAGCAGCACTGATGCCATCCGCAGCCGCGCTCTCTCGAAAACCATTCTCGCATCGCTGATTTCGCGAGCCTTTCGCGTCACAGTGAACAGCTTTGCGCGGTAGGCTGACTCGGATTCAGCAAGATGGTCCTCCAAACTCTTCTTCTTTTTCTCAATCTTGCGCATCTTCCGCTGCAGCTTCGTCGCCAGGCTTTTCGCTTCCTTGACGAAAGGTTCATGCTGCTGTTGAACCTCCAGTGGAATGTGACGAGAGCTGTCATCATCTTGCTGTTGGGTAGCATCAACTTCGCTCGTCGTCACGATGTCTTGCTTCTTGCATTCGAGCACATGAGCTGCCAGGCGCAGAAAGAAAATCTCCTTTTCAAAATGCAGCTCCATGTCGAGCTCAGTCGCAAAGCAGCAGAGAAGAGAGGCGTCCGACGGCGATATTGAGAACGAGTTCACTTTCCACTGGGCTCTCTCCAGCAACGCGTGCAGAGTCAAGACGTTGTGCTCAATACTGGAGCACATATCTTCGAGTCGAAAGGCTTCTTCAAGCACTTCCGATATGGAGAACTCGAGCGAGAAGAGCACGCCAACAAAAGAGTGCACTAGCGCTTTCTCCGCGGGTTCGCAATCTAGTGTTGGTGTGAGAAGGAATCGCGCGTAGGGTTCCAGGTCGCCGAGCATCTTCGCCCGGAGCATGCGCTCGTCTTCCTCTTGGGTCGCCTTAGCGTGCATGTTACTGCCGTTCGAGTCTATGATCTTTGTGAGCATGTTGATGTGCTGCTGTCCACGCAGTGATCCTCTCAAGTTAAAAGCGCGTGAGAGACTCTTTTGTACAGGAAGAGACTTAACATCGTCCTGCTTGAGTTGTTGCTGCTGATGCTCGCTCAATGATGCCAGAGCCACCGCTGTGGAAATCCATTTGCGCATTTGCTTTTCTAGAATCTGGTCACAGCCTCGCGCGAGTTTCTTTTTCATGCCATTCAGAAAAGCGCGGCAGCGCAGAATCGCAGGCGAGAAGTGAGATGTCGAGGCGAAGATGATGCGCTCCTGACGCAGCCAGAGCTCTTCTTTGAGCACACTGTGCCACTCGCGAACCTTGATGTCCCCCGCCAATCTCACCCCACGAACCCACTCACTGCTCATGAGCGTGATCATGCACCACATCAGCCGCTGTTCCGAGCCCGTCGATGTCTCTGCATCCGTGCTAACAGCTTCATCCACTGCCACCTTTTCTGCATTGCTCAGCTGGAGCACCTTGTTGGTGTAGAAGGCGTAGATCCCTTTGTCTAGAAGAAACTTGGAATCTGCATCTTGCGCGAGCTGCTTTGGCACGAGTCCGTGACGATTCGAGTGGTGCCACGTCACGGCACCTTCACAGAGCAGCAGACTGAGTATATCGATGCGGTGCGTTGGATCTTCTACCTGCATGGCTATGTGCAGTGGTGTGTTACCTGAGGCGTTATCCATTGCGTTGATCAGGTGCTTGGACTGTAGGACTGTGTTACGCACGTCAGCGAAACTGCCTTGTGTGATGACGCTCTGGAACTGGCGGATTCCGTCGCTATCGTATGGAAGTCGCTTTTGATCCTCTTGGCCTTCCTCCAGTTTGATTTCAACTCCTCCAAAGATGGCAGCGGCAGCCGAATAGCTGCCATAGAACAGCGCCGGGAAGAACGGTGAGAGCTCTTCGTACGCATCCCAGGCACTGAGTTTGAGACGATCTTCAAGAAACACGTCCTCTTGCTTCCACACAAACGCCTTCCAGGCATTCAGAATCCCAAAGAGCAAGTGGCGTTTGTGTACGCGCTCGCAGTGGAAGCGCAGCGTCTGGAACAACCTCCGTTTTCGACAGAGGTTTCGCCAGGCTTCAAACGTCCGCCAGCGATTTACCTGGTGCTTGGCGTCCATCCAGACGTAGATGATTCGGTGCACTTTGCTTCGCCATTGGCTCTGCTCAAGCTTCGATACGTTGAGCTCACGCTTGAAAAAGCTCCGCAGATGTACACCTTTCCACGCTCGCCACGCGCGACTGAAGTCCCAGAGCTGCTTCCGTCGAAATACCGCCTGCTTGAGAGGTCGCAGCTTGGCTTTTACAACTGCATACCCATGCAGTTTTGCGACCGAAAACCTGCAAAGCTTCTTGTTGAAGGCGCCCTCGGCGATCTCCTCTCGCCATGACAGCAGGATCTCGCGCGTAATTTTCTGATTGTAATGCTGAGTAGCTATCTGCACCAGGGCTCGTTTCTCAACCGAGCGATCGCTGAAATTCCGTAGGCGATGGAAGTATCGACGCATACGAGCCAACGGCGCTTTTGCCGCGGCTTTCACTTTCCGAACCTGGCGCTCTTGGTGGTTGTAGACCCAGATGTCCCACTGCGGTAGTGCCTGCGAATACTGGGGAAGCGGTGATCCAAACCGCTTGCAGCGTGAGAAAGTCGCCCAGCGCGACCAGATGCTGAAGATGATCATGAGCTTCTCACCCGCCCACACCGGTCGCGAGCCAAACGCCATCCGAGCGGCACGCTTGATACAAAGCTGTGCGTTCAAGCCAATCCGTTTGTTCTCCATATGCACTCTCTTCCACAACAGGAACATCCGCTGGACGATCTTCTTCACAATTGCTTGTCGCGCCTCCATGTGAAGCACGCGCATGTGCTGGACACGTCCATTTTTGTGATCTGGAAACTGCTCTACACTCGCGAACGCCGAGTTGAAGAAGCCGCTCATGGTCGCCTGGCGCGCAACGCGTTGAATGGATTTGATACTCGCATTGTCCTGATTGGTTGACGTGAACACCAGATTCATAACCAACTTCGGTAACTCGGTCTGCATCTCGGCGTCTCGGAAGAGCTTCAATTCGATTTCTCGAAGGCGAATCGCGATCCCGACCTCTTCTCCCCACGCGAGCAAGTACTTGCGCATGACAGATAAGCGCGCTTTCTTCTTGATGCGATGCGCGAGCGACCACATGAGGAAGAACTTGCGTCGGATCTTGAGACGCCGTCGCCCCCAACGACTGTAGACGCGTCGCTTTCGGTGCATTCGCCACGTCGCTTGGATCTTTGTCGCGTAGTATTGCTGCTTCCTCTGTGGTTGAAAATATAAAGACACAGCAAATAGTTACGTGATCAAGCATCTCTACTCCGCTGGGTTTATTCTGTACGTACTTGCCGACGGTGGAGCAGTAGAAAATGCTCCATCTCTGCGTTATCTGCTGCGTCTTCATCAACTGCAGTAAGCTGCGTCGCTGACCGTGAGCCACCGAGATTGCTACCAAATGTGTTGCTGCCTGTGCTTGCAGTCACACAATTTCGAAACACCACAGCCGCAGTACTTGTTGCAGATGTTGGCGCATACCTGGATCCAATCGACGAGTGGCTCGCAGAGTGGACCAGTGTATTGGAGTTCTCACCATCACCGTTGTTATCGTGAAGTGGGGCGAGCTGCTCACGACTGGGGCGTCTCTTGCGGACAAGGTTGCTCGACTTCTGATGTGCCAACTTCATGGACGAGCCCCTCTCTGCTGCAGAGAGCGCTTGACGTTCCACGTAAGAGACTTTCATCTTGAGATCGATCACTTGCCGCAGCAACGCAGCCGCTACTTTCTTCTTCTGCGCTTCGTCGGTAATTTGTCGCTGCTCAACGTGAGCTGGTTGTTTGCTGTCATTCGCGAGTGTGAAAATCGGATGCACTTCAGTCTCCTGGCCTTCTGTCGATGGATACCAGTCGAGTACGTTTTTCATGCGCTCGCGGCTGCGCTTCTTGCTATTGCGCTCGATGCGTTTAAGTGATGAGGGCGTGGGGATCCAGGTCTCCATCTCGCGCTTCCGGATCTCGCGCTCAGCCTCCCGATCCGCCTTCCATTTCTCTTCAGTCGAGCTCACCTGATTATTCGTGGATTCACGCTCTTTTTTTTTCTTCTTCTCGGCCTTCCGTGCGAGGAACTTGTGCTCGTAGCTGCTGAGAAAGTCGGATCGCGCAGACCGCGAGTCGAACGACGATTGTGAGATGACTGAGAGTGATGACGTGCTGCTACCGCCGGCACCGAAGCGGCTCGTACTCAAGCCATCCTCAGAGTACTCGCTGCGGAACGTCTCCATCCTTTTACGTGTCTGCAGCTGATAATACGTGCCTCACTTGGATTGTTGGTCTTGGGAAATTCAACGCTCGGAGTGAACCGGCGCCAATTTATTCTATAGGGGCGCCAGTAAGTCTGCGTTTTCCTGGATCGGTAAGTTGAAAGGTGCTGTCAGTCAATTGTGCGATAAAAGACACGAGTGGCAGACATCAAAACCTCCTGGCAGGACAAATCGCTGTGAGTTTGATTATTAGTTCCTGGTGTAAGTACATAATAACAGCAGCAAACTCACTTGGTCTTTACTTAAGATGAGCACGAGACGCAGAGCGGTGGAGTCGAGGGGTCTTCAGGGCGAGCATAAACGAGGTCGCTGGAGGAACCTTCGTCGAACGGATTCGTCAGCAGCTTGAAAATGTTCTCCACTTCAAAGTAGTCGCCCTCGGTGGCAAAGTCAATCGCCTTTTGCGCCACGTGGTTGCGCAGCACGAACTTTGGGTTCGTGTGCTGCATGAGTGCGTGGCGCTGCGAATCCTTCTCTGTGTCAAGCGTGAAATCCGTCTCTTCCTTCAGCCTCTCCACGTACATCTCGAGCCATTTTGCCCACGCCACTCGCACGGTCTCGAGACGCTCGGCATCAGTACTCGCGCTCAGCTTTGTCACAAGTTCACGTTCGGCCGTCATCTGCTTGAATGTATCTTCGCTGATTCCGTACATGCGGGCTTGTACCGGGTTTTCCTTCAACAGCATCTTCACCATTTCGTACTGCGCTTCCGAGAATGAAGAAACTCGACGCTTCACTTGTTGCAGCGTCTCTGAGAAGCCTGCCAGCTGATCCAGAGCATCCAATTGCGACTGCTCATCAAATGGCTTGATACCAGCAAGCGCGCGGAATGTGCACGTGAAGTCAGCGCCAGTCTCCGTCAGCACATTGAAGAGCGAGTCCACGAGAGCTCGGTCGTCGCTGGGGATGAACTTGTGGATCAGACCCAGCTTCGCACGCATCAGACGCGACAGCTCCTGGCTGAAG
>JAASFV010001219.1:0-10166 GCA_023334015.1 Globisporangium paddicum
TCGCGGAGGCCTCGGTGCAGTCCTCGCAGGAATGCTCAACTGTCCAGCAGACGAAGACGTTCAGTACTATGGCACCTGGGCTCTTGTGAATCTGGTCTCGGGCACATCTCATCTGCAGAACTTTGCACGGCGAGAAGGGGTCGCAGAGGTTGTGGAGGCCGCGCTCGCGTGCTTTCCAGACCATGCAGGTATTCAGGAGAAGGCAAGACACGTGCTTCAGTTGGTGAGCAACTACGAGTGAAAGAAGGTTGCGCATTTACAGATTTAAACACTGTGGAGAGCAGTCTTGAGGTAGTGAGGATAAGGCATATAGGTTCATGCAAAACCATCTATATCACTGGCCAGCACGTGAAGTAGAAACTCAGTCGCAAGCCTTGACATGAGCGACTGGAGAGTTCGAGCTTGAGTTGAAACAGTGGATTCGTTGCGTGGATGCTGAGCGGTGACGTAGTTGGCGAGTTGCCCATGCCAGTGTATTGGAAGCGTCGACTGAACATTGGCTGGATCCGGACCAGTTTGATGCGCACGGAGTTGATGTTCAAAGTTACTTATTCATTCGTATGTTATTGTGCTTTGCTACTTTTACAAAGCCAGCGCACTCGCAATTCCTGTGGCTTAAATACTTCACTGTATGTGCCGATGTGCGTGGGCTTTCAATGGTACTGAATGACTTGGGGACTCCTTCTAATCGACAATGGTGCTGCTTGGTCTAACGTCTCTGGATTGGCTTGGATCTGCATATCTCTTGAAATTCGTAGTTCAGCCCCTCATTTGGTGGAAATTGGTGGCTGTCCGAGGCGGTCCATTGGCATCAACCACGACGGCCTCGAGCGGATTCGGGGCTGGTGGTGGCGCTGGTGTTCTCTGGCGGCCAAAGCGATAGGCGCGGGTCTGAAAATCCTGCTGCTCATTAGGCACGGCGCAGATGCCAGGCTGCCAGCAGATACAGCAACAACAACAAATCATAGAGTTCGTTAGTCCCGACTTCACCGCTCAGCTGCTGCAAGGTTAAAAAATCTTACCCATCGCCACCGGATGACCATGGAGATCGCGACCAGATACGCAATCACGGTCGCTGCGATCGCCACGGCAAAGCAGTCGCCATTGTCGAATTCACCATAGAAACTCTGCCAGAGGATGAGCGTTACCGTCCCGAGAACCGCTAGTCGTCACATGCACATAAAGCCAACTGTTAGATTGGATCCAGCCAATCCTGGTTGGAATATGTGTCAGCCTAGACATACCTGCGATGAAGAGCGCGAGCGCTGGCAGCGAGCCAAAGTAGAAGATCTGGCTGCGTGATGGCCGGCCGAGGTGCAGGTAGAGCGCGAAGACGAGCGTGAGGATGCAAAAGCCGATCGCAGTAGCCACGAGCGCGCGCAGGATCTCGCCCAGGTACGTGCGGCCGGGGTGCACTCTGCACAGCACCTTGGCGTCGTCGAGGCTGATCGGCTGTTCAATGTCTTCCGCTCTAATACAAGTCAATAGAGAGAGAGAGAGAGATCCAATATAAAGTCAGAAAGGAGCCCAGTAGCTACACATGAATGGCTGTGAGCGCATGCGTACAGTGGCAGTATGAAGTTGCTCCTCGCTGGGTCGCAGAAGGCGCGCCATGAGACGCTCACGGACGAGTTGGAGCCGTCGGCGTTGCTGTTGACGCCCTCAGGCACCTCGATCGCCCACAGGCCCGCTGAGATGTCGGCCTCGAACTCGAGCCAGTGCGGCCGCAGCAGCGCGAAGAAGAAGAGCGCCGTGGCCACGAGCACGAGCAGGACCTGGTTGGCGTTCGAGAGTCCGTATTGTCGGTGCCGCGAGCGGTGGATCGCGCTCTGTCTGCTGCTCGCGACGGCACCGCCACTCGAGGGCCGCGCCATGCCGGGGGAACCGCCTATCGTGGCTCAATGCACGCGTGCGCTGGGAAGAAGTATGCACTGCTGGACGGCTGACCTGGTGACGCGAACGCGTGTGAATGGATCTTAGCGGCGGCCTCTGCCGGTTCGAACGAATGCAACTGTGAAAGAGAAGGAAGCGCGGCCACTCGCCCGCCGCCCATCGCCGCCCAAATGCCCAGCGACGCGTCCATAATGCCGGGGCCGAACTGTCCCGACGTAACAAACGCACATAGAGTCCGCACAAACCTCAGGTTAAGACCACCTGCATAAATGCATACCCCTGATAAACAACTCAGAGTAATACACTATAAAACCTATTTAAAGCTGCTATAATTGATATACCTGTTTATAGTGATGGTCACCAAATTCCCGAAAACGTAATGGACACGCAAAATGGGGCAAAACACCTGGGGGAAAGGTTTCAAGTGGGACATGTAAACGAACAGGTCTCAATTCGCCGGCTGTTGCCCCATCGAGCTCGCTGTCACAGAGCGTGCGTGGAGCGCTCAAGACGCGGATCATGGGGAAGCATCAGTGGCCCCAACTACACTCATGTTAGCTTTCGTTTTTTTGTTCATTCGCTGGTTGCTCAAGTGGGTGGCACAACATTTACATACTTGCTGATGAGGATGACGACGGAGTGAGGAGCAGACGCACGAGACGACCCGCGTGCGTTCTAGTTCTTCTTGGCCGCCAGGCGATCGGCGCCGTAGGCCACGGCCGCGCCGCCGCCCACTGCCACCAGCACGTTGCGCGCAGCCACGAACTTGCCGCCTGGTTGAAGAAATTCAGCAAGAACAGAGTCAGAGTAGCACTCGCAAGTGCCAATGGGAGATAGCGTATGAGAACGTACGGAGAAGCAGCGACGGAAGGCCGACAACAGCGATGAGGCCCGCGACCGCGGCTTCTGGGTGTGTGCGACGGAAGTCGTTCGCCTTGAGTACCTCTGCGGCATCGTAGTCAAGCATAACGGGGGTTAGTGGGAGCACCTTCCAGAGGTCAACACGCCCAATGGAAAATGAGAGCGTGCCGCAGTGTGTACGTACGCTTCTGGGCATCCGCGAGCGTCGCGCGCACGGGCACCAACTTCTCGTCGGTCGCCTTCCGTGTCTCCTTCAACTTCAACTGCGATATACACAAGAACGAAGCCATCATGTCAGTGTCAGCCAATACATCTAAGCAGCTTCTTCATATCGCCAGCAATAGGCTCTGTCTGGCGCAATGGCAACCAACGCACCTGCGCATCCTTGAGCTGCTCGTTCAGCTGCACGCGCGCGGTCGAGATCCGTTTACGCAGCCCCGTACCGTCCGCGGACTCGGCCTTCTCGAACACCTGCACCACGGGGCTTATGGCGGTCTTGATGCTGGCGAGCACCTGTGTGCCCACGCGGCGGATCGCGATGCGGGCCGCGCTCGTAAGCTCCTTGGCCTGCTCGGCGTTGGCGCCGAAGAGGTCCTTGACCTGGTTCACGTTGCCGCCCACGAGGCTCTTCACCTGGCTCACGCTGTCTGAGGCGGCGTCGCGCACGCTCTTGGACGCGTCGTCCAGCTTGTTGCTCACGGCGCCGACCGCGCCGTCCCAAGGCTTCTTCTCGCCCTCGCCCGCCATTCTTGTCTTGTGGTGTGATTCAGAAAATGTTTTCACGTCGGACTCGTGGGTGATTGGCAGAAGCTGCACCAATATAGAGTGGACCACATTACCTGTTCAACGCGCACGGCTATGCAACCTTCGTTTGGGTAGATATCGCCTATTATCATGTGTACTACCTTATTTGTATCATTGCTGAGTTTTATTTTGGGTTCTATCTCTACCTGTAGTCAAGTGGTCCACCTTATTTGTCTCAATACAGAATGCGGAATGGAGCCAAAGAGAACAAGCCAAGCCGTGACAATGGACGTGGACGCCATGTGCGCGCGGCTGCGCGAGATCGCGACGCACGCGTTCCCAGCGTCGCGCGGCTGCGAGAAGCGTGTGGACGTATACGTGCAGCTGAATGAGCTGCTGCAGGTGGAGGACACGGCCGAGTTCGTGCAGGAACTCTGCGAGTACCTGCCCGCGCTGCTGGCTGAGTTCCACGTCGACCTGCAGCAGGCGACGGTCAAGGACCTGCTCGACGTCTGTCTGCGCACGCTGTCGTACTTTATGTTCCACCCGACGCTCGCGGCCAAGTTCTCGGACGCCCAGGTGTCCAAGTTCCTTTCAGACATTGTCAGTCTGCTCTCCTCAACGCAGGACGAGGTGCGCACAGGGACGCATAGGCAATTCCTATCACTCGCGTAGTGGATAGATCACTGAGTGTGTACGTGTGTGTTGACTTGTGATGCTGCAGTCGACGTACAGATTGTGCATCTGGAGCCTCACGAAGCAGAATATTGAAGCAAACCGCCATCCTTTTCTGCAGCGGATCCTCGAAGCGTTCGTCCAAGCCATTGTGAATCCGTTCAAGTCGCGCATCAGTACGTATGCAATGGCTTCTGATACAAGTACTGCACCTAGCTAACAATGCTATGCTGCTGTGTCAATTCCAGTTGCTCTGGAAGCGATGCAAGGGCTGCATGAGCTCATGCGCAAGTACCCGCAAGTGGCACTGGAGTCGGATACATCTGTGCGTATCTGGCTGAAGCCGATCTGCAGTCGCTTGACCAGTAGCCACAGAGCGACATGGGAGCAATCGCGTCTGATCTTGAAAGATGCGAGCCAACATGTCGGAAAATGGTCGCCAGAGTTGCTTGAGACCCTCCAAGACTGCATGATCCAGTACGCCCTTCCTGCGATGAAGACGCACATGGACAAGGAGCGAAACAAAGACGCTCTGCAACTGTGGATCTTGATCCTGCTGCTGGTGAAAGCGAGCCTCGCCACTGACTACAAGATCATGAGCGAGATCATGTACATCCCAGACATCTCCATGCGGCATCACGATGGCTCGATTCGCTTGATGAGCATGGAAGCGTGGAATCACCTCGTCGCAGTAATTCGCCAGAGCAAGGAGTGGTTCTTCAATAGGAAGTTGATCCTACTGCTGGTGAAGCCAATCCTGGCCTGTATCAAAGAAGAGACTCTTCTGAACGTCCTCCAAGCGGCGTTCATCGCGTGGGAGAACATCGTATCGGCGCTAGTGCAAGATTTCGATCAGTTTTCCCTGGAGAAAGATGGCTCGCCAAAGACACTCCAGGAGAACGCAAATAAGTGGAAACACTGGTACGAGGAAGCTGTGACGAAACCGCTCATGACGATCGTGGAACGACGTGGACTAAATGCCAAGGATGATGTATGTGGGACGCAAGCGCAGCAGCTCACAGAGTTTACAGCAGTACTCTGGCTAAATGAGGGTGGTGCACCATCGGACACCCTGAAGAACGCGAGCACAAGCGGTGCTGAGAAACTGAAAACCTCGCGAGATCGGCAAAACGTTAGCACTCTGCGGGACCGAGAACACTATCAAGGTCAACAGCTCCTGTCGTTTGCTTCATCCGCGGTAAACACAACAAACGTGAGGATTGGAAGCAGTCTCTTTGGGCTTGCCTTCATCCATGGAGACGCTCTCAGCATGACCCAACGCTTGATTGCACATGCCGAAAGCACCAGCGGCGTGGATAGTGCAACTGCAGCTTATCTCGCTGAAACGGTATGGAGAGGATTGTGCTTCCGACTGCACTCGACACGTGAAGCCTCTGATCAAAAGCTTCGCCTTCGACTGCTACGTGTCTGCTTGGAGTTTGCGTTGGCGACATCTAGCAGCGCAATCAGTTTTACAGAGCCCCAAATGCCACGCAATCGAAATGTGCCAAGCCAAGCAACGGCGTTGAATGAGCAAGCTGGAACGAGACAAGGTTTCAGTTTTCACCAACAGCTGCAATTGCTTCAGCCACTGCTCCATGGATTCGAGACGCAAGCTGATCTGCGAACCCTGTTTGTGTATCGAAAAACCAATCTATCGTCGAGCCTACAAAGACGTATGAGCGCTGTCAAAGCGCAATCTCCGAGTGCTGCACGAATACTCGACAAGTGGGACGGTGGTGAACTTGATCAGGAGCGAATCGACTTCTCCTCTAGCGCGAACGTGCTGCCGTGTACACTGACATACCTTCTTCTAGAATACTCGACTTTGCTGGATTTGGGTGGAAATGTCCAAGATCAGCTAACAGACTTCCACACTGTGAAAGACGTCGTTGCTGGGGTGCTCAAGTGCCAGAGCTGCGATGAAGATGTATCCAGTCGTCTGAAGGAGTTGATGCAGTTTACGAAATGTTCAATTGATGCTGCCAGTGCGATGCTGGAAGATGCAGCTCGCTCAAACAGCCAGATGACAGGAGAAGAATTTCTCCGCTGTTGTTTAGAGAGTTCGTCAGCAATCGAGACTTCGTTGGACCCAGGCCTTCACGAAGAGATTGACATGTCAAGCGCAGCGAGTATATCGTCCCCCAGCAGCGTCCAACCCAGTACTTCGCCAAGCCACGCAATCAACTTCCCTGCGTCAGCCGACTCCAGCTTATCGTCGCCGTGCTCACTGGAAAGTATGCAGCCAGCATACGGAGCGCCAAAAGTTTCTGTCAATACGGTGAACGAGGATTCAGCAAGCCGACGACCTAGCACGGGACAACTCCCGCCAACAACCCCCAAGAAGGGAACATTGGCTATTCGTACTGAAGTGACGGGCACCCCATCGCGAGCAAGACCGCCGCCATCTCCAGCACTGAAAGCTTGTTCGCGAGGCAACAGTGAGAGCTCAAGCCACTGTATCTTCCCAGACCTGCTGGATTCGACCGAGTCAATCTCTTTATTGTATCGGCATTTCCCGTTGGCGTTTCGACCATTCTTCTCGTTCTACAAGATCAAGACCATCGGAGATTTGAGCGCAATGACCGTCGACAAAGTGAAGATGTTTGGCATAAAAGACCCCGTGCTCACCGTGACCAAGGCTCTTGAGGAGTTCGGTGGGCGACGAACGCGGCTCAAGAATATTGCGTCGAGCCCTTTCCGTCAGCGGGTGCAATCGCCAGCAGTGCTACCTATGTCTCTAGCGCCGATTGGGACGTCGCCTTCTCCGCGGCGAATCCTGAAGCGAGGAGCAAGCAACTTGGCGAGCCCACTGCCGCTGGAGAGTCCGCTACGAAAGCGTGCCAGGCGCTCGTTGCTCAAGCTCAGCAGCGAGCTGGATGCTGTTGATGAAGAAGAGAGCGAGAGAATGCGGCAGCTGCCGAAACTTGCGGAACGTGTGACTTTTTGCTTGCCTACTTGCGAGGGGGACACGCGCATCACTTGCCCAGGGGTGGATCCTCAGGATCCACACGCTCCGCAGTCGACAACACTGAACGACGAGGACAATGAGGAGAGAATGGACACGTACTCGCTCAAGTTCCTGCAGCACCTGCGCAGATCTGTGTACTATATCGACAAACTTGAAACAGAAGGTGAGAGCTTGCAGAGTGAGGCGAGTCTGCGAACGACTGCGGCTAAAGTGGCCGAACGGTACGACGTCATCCGAGAAGCGCAGGCTCTCATCCTGAAGATGACGCAGCAGCTGTACGCGATGACGCAAGCACGAGCTGCGAGGTTTCAGAGTCTGGTGCAAACTGAGAAGGTGGACGTGGAGAGTGCTGACAGTACATGAGTTTAGTCATAATTTGTGGTTTGCATGTGGAATTTCTTGTGAGTAATGTGAGTTGCATTAGGAAAAAATGACTTTAATTACCAGTCCTAAGAAGCTCCACTCAACGCCACGAGGCCTGACTCGCTTGCTACTGCTGCGGCTGATTGGCGTAGTATTGCTGCTGGTACTGGTAGTAATCTACGGCACTCGTGGCTTCTGAAGTTGCGGCTGGGGCTGCAGCTCCAGGAGGAGGCCCATACTGCGAATACTGTGCTGGCGCTGCAGCTGTTGCTGTCGCGTTGCCGTCCCATCCACCATAGTAATAGTCATTCCCACCCCACTGCTGCTGCTGTTGCTGGTAGCCTTGCTGCCCTGCTCCCCAGGCTGCCGACTGTGCTTGATAACCATAAACGCCACCGGGAGCCACTGGTGGTGGATATGCAGTCGCAGGCGTGGCGCCCAACACTGTCGGTCCGTGGTGCGTGCCCGGTGGCGGAGGTGCCGACGCGGTCCCAGGCGCACCCACCGACTGCTTGAGCATCCACGGCTGTGTCTTCGTTGTGGATGACGCCTTGACAGGCTGCAGCCAAGGGGCCGGCGCGGGCGCCGGCGTAGCGGCGACAACGACCTTGGTGGCCGTCGAGATCACGGGCTTCTCGCCCAGCTGCTGCATGAACGAGTTGTATTCCTCGTCGATGGCCGCGGTCTCGGCCGCCGACTTCTTCTTCTGCGTGCAATCACGCGTTGGGTGGCTCGAGTCCCCACATATCGCACACTTGACCCCCGCGGCCTTGAAGTTTTCTATTGCAGCATGGCATACATATAACAATCATTAACATTGTCAGTCTACCAGAGCCATCATTGCTAGCATACAGATCCACAATAAACAGTACGTACGCTCTCGGTTCGGACACTCCCACTGCCGGTGGCCCTTCTCGCCACAAATGTGGCAGAAGTCGTCATCGCGCAGTGTGCCATTGATGAGCGCGAGCTCACGCAGCTGTTTCTGCTTGTGTGAGTTTTTCTGGTCGTCCACGGGTACGAGTAGACTCTGTACCTCCTTGGCGGCGCGGTCCAGGTCTTCCTCGCGCTCGCCCGTGATGAGCACGTGCAGGTCATCGTTTTCGTCGGCGTTCATCTTCTTACCCTTGCTACCTTCCTTCACCGAGCCCTTGCCGCGGATCGCGATCTTGCAGTTTGACTCCTTTTCCATGCGCTTCTGCGTGTTGCCACGCGGGCCGATGATCAGCCCAATGAAGTTGTACTGCGGGAAGTCCTTGATCGGGATGTAGATCTTGCGGTGCAGCTTCTGGCGCATGTAGTCGGCTGGTGGTCGGAAGAGCGGGTTCACCTTCACGAGCTCCTCGATGACCGTCTGGCGGCTCTTCTCGAGCGCGGCACGCATGCGCACCTCGCGCGTGTTCGTGCGCTTCCCGTTCCCATCGTACTGCGGCGGGGGCGACGGCGAGCGGGTTGGGTCCTTCTCGAGACGAGCCGCGTCCGCCGTCACGGTCGTGAGCTTCTGGTTGATCGACTCGAGTTGGGTACGCAGCAGGAGAGACTGCTGCTGCTTCTGGGAAACCATCAGCGTGGCTGCACTGACCGCCGGGGCCGCGCCTGCAGGCGCCCATCGCGACTTCTTCTTTTTCACGCCATTCGCATCCACAGCAGAAAGCGCGTCGCTTGTGGCAGCAGCATCGCTTTCTACCACCACTTCGGCGCCCCAGCGGCTTTTCCGACGCCGCTTGGCAGGGTTCTCGGGGTCGTCCGCGGCTGCCACTTCGGCTGCTGGCGCGAGTACCTGCTGCTCTGGTAGTTTCGCCTCCGACTCGGTACTCTCGCCGCTCGCAGGGTTCTTGCCGCTGTCGGTGACGCGGATGAACTCCTTGAGCACTTCGCGATAGGGCGTCCACGTTTTGAGATCTTGCCAGAAGAGTGGGTACTGCCCGTATTTCGCCTACATACAAGACGCAGACAAACAAACAAACACAAGCAGAGCTGTTAGTACGCATAGCATACATACTTCTTATACCGCTAAGGCAGCACACATGCATTACCGCCAGGCCAGGGTTCTGCCGGAACCACTGCTTCATCGGGTGGTGGTAGTTCCTCATCATCGCCTCGCGCTCCTGCTCCTCTTCGTACTGGTACTCGTCCTCATTGGGCTTCTCGTCGCGCGACTGCTGCTGTTTGTCTACTGCTGACGAGTCGTCGTGGTTAGCGGCGCCGTCGCCGTCGCCCACGAACGACATGAACGCAGCGAAGCTGTCGTCCGCCATCGTCGTGCGCCTCTTTCCCAACTTGCTTTTTGTTTTTGCTGGCAAGGGAAAGGTGTGTTTACCAAAGATTACCTATAGGGTATATATATATGAGTTTGTATTAGCTGGGTCGCCTGTACATTTGCTGTTCAAATGTGGTGTATTATATCATATACGTCATATTATCATCGTAAGAAAACATAGGGTATTTTATAGCATGTCTAAAAACCTACTTAGCCTACAATCTTCTACTTTTATTTATTTTTTTAAAGGGGAAATTAACTTTATAGTCCACAAAAACAATAACATACCCAAAATAGGCCACCAATAAATTTAAAGAACAACATGTAACTTTTTATCCGATTACACAGGTGAGCTAAAAAATATCTACTTCTTGTCACCTTTTTTGCTGACGTTGAAAA
>JAASFV010001220.1:0-10145 GCA_023334015.1 Globisporangium paddicum
ACACTAGGCTGCTCTTGCGCTTCACGTAGCGCAGCGTATCTTCTCGTGTAAGCACGCTACGCACAGAGCGAGCAGAGATGAGCAGGTCGAGCGAGTGGACGAGCTGCGACGAGCTGTAGCGGCCGGTCTGAGCAGCTCGGACGATGCGTCGGAGGATGGCTGGGGTCAGCGTAGAGGGTCGTCCTGGGCGCCGCGTGGCGTTGTAGGCCTCTGAGTTGCGCAAGTACGATTGGACAGCGGGCCTGGACCGCTCAACCGCGCGCATGATCGCTCTGTGGCTCGTGCAAGCCGCGCTCATGGCCGAAATTTGACCCTTTTCGAAGTCTGAAAGTGCTCGGCCCTGTGGCATCCGGTTTCTTCTCCTTCCGCCCTGAAAATCGCACACATGGTAGTCAGTCATGTGATTTACATATAAAACCCATCGAAGACAGAAACAACGCATCTGGGGTAATATTGGACGTTTGGAGCTGAGTGGTCTTATATCTCTTTCCAGAGGCTTGACGCGTAATTCTCTATTGTGACATGGGAAATGCTCAGATCGGAAAATGGAGACCGCCAAACGATTGGTCTTTAAAAGACGAGTTCGTAAACGTATTTATACTCGTAAAATCAATGACATGACGTGTTTATTGTATTTTTTTAAATGAGATAGTCTTATCCTTCCTGCCGCCACTGTATAATTCCATTTCATCGACCGAGTAAAATACATTTTCATTTTCACCGACCAACCGGTTAACCGACTCAAACCGACTAGTTTCAAGGTATTTCCTGTTGTAAATCGGGTGTCAAGTCCGTCCTCTTTATTTTATGTCCCTGGCAGATTGCAAAAGGCGAGTTCATTCAAATTCCGAGTCAATCGCCGACTCGATTCCGTTAGAAAGGTTTATCACCCTATATAAAGAGGGAAGTTGGTAATTTTTCCCGTCATTTATTTCCACCAGGAGCTCTTCTCAAGCAAGTTGACACGGGAGGTTGAGCGTGATGACGGATCCGACGTTCAAAGGCACGCGCGGCGCGGCGCCGGGCGGCGCCGGCAGCGATCAACAGGGCAGCAGCAGCGCTGGCAATGCCTCGCGCGAGAAGCTGCACCTCAAGCCGCAGGTGGTGCGTATCGAAGTGCTGGGCGACGAGAAAGTGGGCAAGACGTCGCTCATCTGCTCGCTCGTGTCGCGCCACTACAGCGAAAAGGTGCCCTCGGTGCTGCTCAACGTGCAGATCCCAGCCGAGGAGAGCGACGAGAACGTGGTCATCTCGATCACAGACACGTCGTGTACGTAATACGCTGTGTGAATAGCTGATGCGTTTGAGGTAGTAATTAATTGGCTGTGTGTGGTGATAATGCAGCTCGTGTGTCGGACCTCATGCGCGTCGCGAGTGCGACAAAGCGCAGCGATGCGATTCTACTGGTGTACGACCTCACGCGTCCCGAGACGTTCCAGCGCCTGCGCAGATGGCTCGACTTCATCGCGCGCCATCGAGAGGTACCCGTCGTGCTCGTCGCGAACAAGAAGGACATTAATGTCGTCACGCCCGAAGGCTCGTACGCCAATCAAGTGCGGACGCTCGTCCAGTCGTATCCTGTACGTTGAGTGTTTGATTGTATTGCCAATCAACTGTCTGGGGTTACTAACCCTCTAAGTGTATGGCACCGTGTATAGTTTGTCGTCGCAGGAGTCGAGAGCTCGGCGAAAAACTTTGCCGAAGTCGCAAACGCGTTCTACTTGGCGCAGAAGGCAGTCTTGTACCCCACGGAGCCGCTGTACAACGTCAAGAAGAAGGTACTAAGTTGTGTGCTGTTACTCTCTCGAGCTCTTGGAGAGTGCTCACACTGCGAATATGATGTGATGTGCAGCAACTGGAGCCAAAGTGCCTGAAGGCCATCAAGCGCACTTTCCGTCTCTACAATCGCGACCGCAACGGCATCCTGAGCCGCGATGAGCTGAACGAGTACCAGCACGATTGCTTTGGTATGCGCCTGCTGACCACAGAGATGGACACGATGATGGAGTTTCTCTCGTCGGCGATCCCCGAGGGTGTGGCTGCGAACGGGAACGGCATCTTCCTCGAGGGCTTCCAGTACCTCTGGCAGCTGTTCATCGATCGCCATCGGCCTGAATCCTGCTGGCAGGTCCTGCGCAGCCTTGGGTACAACAACGATCTCCACCTCGAGATCCCACCAGAGCGTATCGGCCTGCCGCCATTCGAAGAAGACCAGTCGGCGCAGCTCACTTCCCAGGCCATTGAGTTTATTACGAACGTGTTTCGACAATTTGATGCGAACAAGGACGGCAACCTGCGCGAAGAGGAGGTCGACGACATTTTCTCGATCTGCGAGGACGAGCTGGCGCCCTGGAAGACGTGCTCAGCGATCTCGTCGCCGCTGCTCTACAAGACGGCGCCTGTGGATGGGAAGCCAGCGCTTTCGCTGTCTTCGTGGCTCGCGTGCTGGAGCTTTTTGGCCCAGGAGAACCCGTCCAAGCTGCTCGAGACGCTCTTCTACCTGGGCTACAACGACAAGCTCTATCCAGCTCTCGAGCTCACTAAGTAAGTGCACTATATTTGTGTTGTATGTATGATGTCGAATGAGTGGTGCGAGACTGATTCGGAGGTATATTTATTTAGGAGTCGAGGACTCACGCGTGAGGTGAACAAGATCGAGCGCAACGTCGTGACGTGCTACATTTATGGTTCGGCCTTTGCGGGCAAGAGCGCGTTCGTGGATGCGTTTGTGGAGCGCAAGACGCCTGCTCCCATGGCGGACGGAGACAACGAGGAGACGGTTCTGCGCGCCATTAGCTCTGTGATCGACAAGGACGCCACCAAGTACTTGCTGGTACAATACGTGTGCTTTAGGTTTGATGTGGTCGACTTAGGGATACTGACTACTCGTTCTTGCGTGCGGTTTGTAGATCACTCAAGAGATCACGGAAAATGAGATTGAGAAGAAAGCAGACGTGCTGTGCATCCTGTTCAACCCGGATGAGTCCGAGAGCCTCACGTTTGCCGAGGAAGAGTTTAAGAAGCTGCCCGAGTCCATTCCGCGCGTTGTGGTCGCGTTCAAGCCGAATATGAAGGCTGCTGCTGGCTCTCCCGACTCGAATGTATCAGCGGATGGAGGCAACCTGGCGACCGAGGCAATGCTCAAGCAGTTCCCCACGGCGTTCTTGTGCGACGAAGAGACCAAAGTCCAGGGCGCGATCACACTGCTTGTGCGTACTGCACTGCGTCCGTAAGTCACTTATACCTAATTATGCGTACTTGCTTATCTCAAGCTGACGAACTCTCTCTCTGTCTGTGAACTCTGTGAAAATCGTCAACCAACAGACCCAAAAACGCACACAGCAAGCGCGGCAGTGGCGTGAAAGCGAACACCGTCGTCGGCATTGCGGTCGTGGGTATTGTGTGTATTGTCGGGTACGCCGCCACGGTGCACAAGGACGGCTTGCAGCAGCTCCGAGACGAGTTCCACCACTTCACGGGGACTGCGATCAGCTGGTTCGACAGTTTCCTGCACTTCCGATCCGAGGGCAGCGCCGTCGCCGTTGTGGCGACAAGTTAAAGTTGCGAAACAGCCGAATGAATAATCAACCAACTGCTTGGTGTGCCTTGAATTTTAGTCTCAAGGCTTCTTGGCTTTAACTTTTCGCAGAGGTTGCGGTTTGTTGGCCTCTCGACTTCAATGAGCACGATGATGCTGGCGAGAAGGTGCACGAGTTGATGCACTCGAATGGATTGCGCAGTGGCTGATTTTGGTTTACCCACCGACCTTGCTGCACATCGTCAAAAGTGGGATCAGGTGATGGCTACCTGTTCAAACTGATAAGTAGCAACCACGTGATATTAAGTTTGCAAGGGAGTTCACCCAAGTGGATACGTGGTGAACGAGAAGCTACGGTCACCAGTTGGCGAGAGGTTTTAAAAATGACAGGAATTTGTCAATCGTGACCACGATTGCGGCAGCGCTGTTGCAGCTGTTGCGGATATGTTTAGATGGGGCGGAACAGGTAGCTCGTGGCTGCGAGGATTACGCTTTCTTGTCGGTCCTGGATGAGCGAAGCGAGACCGCCGCTGTCAGTCCCTACGCTTGAGCCTCTCCTCATTCGCAGATCTCCTCTCTCGTGCGTTCAGTTCGAATCGCTTCTTCAGCCCAAGCGTCGCGCCGCTTCACTCGCTTCATCCCAATCAGATCCCGTTCATCCCACGCCCGCTCGCTCTCCCCCTCTTGTTCAGCGCTGCAGAATCAATCGAAGGACGAGACGCACCTTCTCACGAGAAAAAAAACATGCTCACGCAGCGCCACCGAGCGCCGTTGCCACCGGGCGTCCCAGTACTGCGTGTCGACACGAACAAGTCCCCGTCAGGTGGCGACTACAAGAGCGATGGCGACGTCGCTGAAGACGACGTGCTGCCGGCGGCGCCCATCGAACAAATGAGCGCGCGCGGCATCTTCCTGTTGCTCATGGCGTTCCTCGTCTTCGCCGCGTTCGTGCTCTTCGTGCTCTCCGAGATGACGCACCACCACGTGCACCCACAGCAGACGTTGCTGCTCTTCTCGGCCGAGACGCAGCACGACGTGCACAGCGGGAGCCTCTGGGTGCTCGTACTCGCGGTGCCCATCACGAGCGTCGCCACGTGGTTCCCAGTCTCTATCACGCGCGCGCGCGACGGCGTCTTCCGCATCCGGTCGCCGGTCACGCGCGCCTCGTCCTCGTCGCTGTCGCCCACGGCCGCGCGCCTCCAGAGCCTGCCATTCGTGCAGCGGCTCGTGTACCATTTCCAGACCAACTTCTACTTCCGCGCCTACCAGGGCGCCGCATGGGTGCTCTACGGACTCTTCCTCACCATGGTGCTCGGCTGCTCGTCGCTGGCAGTGTCGCTGCCGCTTCTGGCGGACGTCAAGCTGCCGTTCTGCGACTTTGGCCACCGCTCGAACGTCGCCGTCGTCGCGTTCATCGCGCAGGTGCTCATGATCTCTTCCGTGCTCGCGCTCGAGCGCCGTCGCAACCGGGATCGCGCCCACCAGCAACTGCAGCGCAGTCAGGACGGCGCTCTGCCTCGTCGGACCGATCGCTTCGTACTCATCCTCAACAACTTTAACAACACGCTGCTGCTCGTTGGCGCCCTGTTGCTTGCGATCGCGTCCGAATACACGCGCCACGTGAACCAGGACGAGAGCGACGCGTACTCGCTCACGAGCGGTCTTGGCTCGCTCACGCTCTTCGTGACAGCCATGCTCAACACGTACGGTCTCGGTGGGTTGCTGTCCTCGAAGCGTGGCTGGCGATTCTACCAGCCGTTCATGGGTGGCGCTAGATTCGTGCTCTTCCAGGTGATCTCCTGGACGTGCTTTGGCGCGGGCGTGTTCATCCAGGGACTGTACTTGCTCTCGATTGTGCTCGTCGAGATGGAGCTCTTCGTGGGCGTCATGGCGTTCGCCGGTGTGCTCTTCGTGATCTCCCAGGTCGTCATGATGATGTCGGTGCTCGTCTTTCGCAGTCCAAGCAGCTCGCTGCGCACAGCTCCAACAACATTAACGATCACGCGAGACATCGATGGTGGCGATGACTCTGGTACCTCAGCAACCTTGTCATCGTCAGCACCAGCGACAGCTCCTCAGGGATTCCAGGATCGACTGCAGGCGTTCGCGGACGAATGTCTTGGTGCGCTGCTCATCGGCATGCTCGTCAATCTCCAGTGGATCCCAAGCGCCTCGTTCTTCTTCATCTACGCTGCAACGACCAACCTAGACTTCTACAACGTAGTTTTCTACAGCCTCGTCACCGTGGTCGCCGAGCTCTTCTTTGTGCTCTCGCGCTCCATCGCGACCCACATGTACTCCAAGGATTCGGACTCGGGCAAGAACAAGAACGTGAGCGCTATGAGCGCCAAGTACCTCGTCCTGCCGCTGGCCTCGCTCGTGCTGCCTGGGTATGCGACGTACTACCACTTTGTGCACGACCTCGATGCACTGCTGCCCGTAGCTTTCCTCTCGGGCTTCGTGTACCTCTACGCGTTCACGTACCGCGGTGAGCCTCAACACACTGGCGTGCGCCTGAACCGGAACTGGACAACGAAGCGCAGCAAGCTCATGGAGACGGTCGTGGCGTACTTCCAGGGCAAGATCATCCGTGTCGCGCCGCTGGACCCGCAGGAGCACTACGTCATGGCGTTCCATCCGCACGGTGTCATGCCCACGACGGCCATGTGGCTTCTCTTCACGGAGCAGTGGCGCCAGCTCTTCCCGGGTGTGCACCCGTGCCTACTTACGGCCAGCGTGCTGCACCAGATCCCGCTCTCGCGCGACGTCATGCAGAACTACGGCTCACGCGAAGTGACGCGCCAGGCGTTCACGTCCACTCTCGAGCAGAAGCAGAGCGTGATGCTTGTGCCCGGCGGCCAGGCCGAGATGCTCGAGCAGCACTCGGGCCGCAAGGAGGTGCGTGTGTATACCAAGCACAAGGGCTTCATCCGCGTGGCCATCGAGCACGGTACGCCGCTCGTTCCCGTGTTGAGCTTCAAGGAAGGCGAGCTCATGGACAACATCAAGGCGCCCATGGTGCAGCGCTGGTTTGTCAAGAACCTAGCTTTCCCGTTCCCGTACTTCCCCTATGGCCGGGGCTTCCTGCCGATCCCGCGCAAGGTGGACATCACGGTTGTGGTCGGCGCGCCGATCCGCGTGCCTAAGATCGCAAACCCGACGGCTGAGGATGTCGACAGAGTTCACGTGCAGTACTTTGCAGCGCTCGAGGCGATGTTCCACACGTACAAGGACGAGGCCAACTGCGCCGACTACAAGCTTGTGCTCATCTAGGCTCAAATCTGACAGTCAGATATTAGTCAGTCCATTTATTCATGAATTTATACAAGTAATTGCACCTTAGCTCCCTTCACTGCGTCTCCAGTTGAAATGGTTCTTCGACGGCTGCAAGCAGACAACACCATGCCTGTCAAATCGTCTTGAGCACGCTCGCGAGGCTCTCGAACCGGTTACGGCGCTGCGATTGGTCAGGGAACTGGCTCCAGACCACGCTGATCTGCGCTGTGAGCTTGCTCAGGTCGGTTGGCACAGATCGGTTGTACTTTGCAGCGTATTGGTCCCAGGTGTGCGGCGGGATGAGCGCAGCGAACGCCAACAGGATGCATGCACGCCAGTTCTTCAGGCTCTTTTCCCAGGAGCTGAACAGTTGCGTGTTGGACGGCGACTCGCTCAGCTGGACCGAGACCTCTTGAACTTCTTCATAGGCGGCTGAGAACGCAGGTTCGCAGCAGATCGCATGGTAGAAAATGGTATCGCAGGGTGGCAGCGACATGTTCCAGGTCACAAGCGTTTTCTTGAGAGAGTCTGGGAGCTCGCTCGGGTCTTCACCGCCGACCTCGGCCGCCTGGTTGCCCTTGCTCGGCAGCAGTGACGGTGCAGCGAACTTCTGAAGGAACGAGATGCACTCGTGCTTGTTGCTAGCCAGACAGTCAAATGCCGTCTTGCCAAGCTGCAGTAGATTCAAAGGTAGCAATAGAAATAACCGTGAGAGTTCAGCTCCACACCAGATCATGCGTTTGCAAACGTACCGAGTTGGTCGACGTCAAGTTCGCCCGCTTGGAGTTGATGATCTCGCGTAGCATGTCGACGGAGACAGCGTAGTTCTCGCACAAGTAGTGCAACGGAGAGTTGCCAATCTACTCAATTAGTAAGCAGCAAAGAGTGATTTGTTCTCAGCATCAGCAAAGGTCCCCTCAGAAAAGCTGACATGACGTACATTGTTGGCACTGTTAGGGTCAGCGCTGTGCTTGAGCATGGTTTGCAGCGTATCAGCCGTCACAGCGCTGTTCTGGCAGAGGTAGTGGAACGGCGTCGCTTGGAACTAGACCACACGGACATGTAACAACAGCAGCAACAAAAAGACATTCTAGATGAGATGTCTTTATAGAATGGCCAGCACGCTGGCTGTCATGGTCACAAGTAATACCTGGTTCTGGACGTTCGAGTTCGCTTTCGCTGCCAATAGCAGGTTCAGCATCGCTGCATTCACTGCGTCATTTTCTGTCGCGTAATGCAGCGGCGTGTTGCCATCCTAAGCGATGCACAAGAAGTCACATATAAATCAATGAATTGACACTCATTCTTGCCTATGAGGCAGAGAGAATCAGACAAAGGCGCTACCTCGTCGACCGCATTCACATCTGCACGCGCACTGAGCAGCATCTCCAGTGCAGCGACAGACCAAGTGTCATTCTCGCACAACAGGTGCAGCGCAGTCTTCTTCGAATCCTGTTGTTAAACCGACCGAGACACAATAATAACATACATCAAGTACACATGAGCGCGAGTTTGAACACTAGGAAATCCACGTAGAGCTAACATGTACTATGGTTTGCTAGTGTCGTGGCTCACCTTCGTCTTGAAATCCACGTGAGCTTTCGCTGCAACGACGAGCTCGCGCACGCTCGCACTCAGATCCGAGCCCGCGTCATCGGCGCTGCTCCGGTTCTTGCAGAGCAGGTGGAGCGCGCTCCAGCCATTCTACATGCACAAACACACACACGTCAGATATTTTCCCTCATAACAGGCAATAAATAGCGTGCGAGATCGCACCTCGTCGACTGCGTTACAGTCCACGCCGGCGCGTACGAGCAGGGCGATCCCCTGCGCGCGGGTGGCGTTCGCGAGCGAGCGGTTCTCGCAGAGGAAGTGCAGAGGCGACCAGCCGTCGAGCAGGAGCTCCGCTGTATTGAGGGGTGTCTCGAGCGCCTGCTGCACGCGCGCGAGGTCGCAGTGCGCGCCCTGCACTTCGTCCCAGAGCCCTGCGAGCGCCTTCGTCGTCATCGAGCTCGTGATTTTTTTGGCTCTCTTTCGCGGACATATCGTGGAAGCGGATCTATGGTTTTAACCAAAATATCGGACTTTATCAGGTTGTGACAAACATGTCAGTGTATGCACCCAAAAATGTCAATTTCAACCTGGCGGCCAACTGAACAGAAGGACAAACGGGAGGTGAAAAATACACTTTTTATTAATTGCAGCTGTGACTTGAGATATCAATATATCGTGACAAATTGAAAATAGGACAATTCAATTGTGCACTTGTTTAAAGATCAGACAGCTCAATATTCAATAAATGGTCCTATTCTCAAATATTGTCCACTTTGCCAACAACGCTGCGACCTCAACCATCCCCCACAACTCTCTGTTGACACGCAAGAACAACAACTGCTCCAGCGTACACGGAAGCAGACGCTTCCTCTCGCTGTTAAATACACGCTTTGACGCGGAGATCAGGCACTCAACAGCGTTCGACGTCGACTGAAGAAACTTCGTGTCGATGAACTGGTGCTCTGCTGCAGACACACAACGTTGCTTCTAACCGTGACCGGCAAATCCCAGTTGTTCATCGTCACTTTGTTTGCACTCGTCATCTCCACAATGAGATTTCGCGCTGCCGTTGGCTCCAGGACCATCAACTCGCCTGTGCACCCTTGCTGTATATTTACCATGGCGGCTTTGAAGTCTTGATTCTTGATGATGATGGCCGTTGCACTGTGGTGATGGGCAGTCTCGGGCAGCTCGATGATAAGATTTTCGAACATCGCGCAAGCGTCGACGACGAAACACTCTCCTTTTGGAGCTCAAGGATGACTGTAACGGGGTACACGAGTGAGTTACACCGCAGTAACCACTCTGCCAAACTACTGTTTGTGCAATATCTTTAAGGCCAAACTTAGTACAGGTTCGCACTGGCTACCCTACCTGGAGCCAGATGCGTACTTTATAAACAGTTATGGACAGCGAAGACGCGGCTTTGCCACGGACTATTATTACAGATAAGTAAGTAGCCAATCAGAAACACTGAGCTCAGATAGCCAGTCAAACTACATTTATTTAGGCCTAGCTATAGTATACAAAGCTCTAGTAATTTGCACCCGTTGTCGAGGCCGCCCTCGGGGCCTAAATAAACAGTCTCCCTTTTGCCTTGCTAACAAGCAAGTTAAAGTCCTTCCCCTTTTGCCCATATTGCTCTGTTGTAAACAGGCAATTAGATCGCAGGAACTGCTGGTCCGCTTTATCACGAGTCCTTGTGGAAGTCGTGTAACACACGCTTCCTCACTCTGTGTATTGTGCTGAGTAACTCGGGAACGCCCGGTTACAATGA
>JAASFV010001221.1:0-10143 GCA_023334015.1 Globisporangium paddicum
TCGAAAGCGCAGAAATTCGTCTTTTTAACCAACCATCGCGCGGCACGAATTCTTCATAAGTGACGTCAAAAACGAGCTTTCAAAATTGCATCCTGATTTTTGATTTTTCAAGTGACTTATTATCTGAAACAGGGTTTAGTAACTAACACCATATGGGAGGTGGGTTGCTTCTTATCTGTGTACAGCAGGCAATGTGATTCGGGTGCGTAAGCCAGGGGTTTATGTGTCGACTCTGTGGAGACAAATACAGAACTCGCCAAACATGCCCGTGCACACTTGTAGTGAATGATACACAGGTACTCGAGAGAGTCCATACCCGCTCGTGGGATGCAATGATCAAGCGTGAGTATCAATGCGAATGTTGGTAGTGCTCTGCCAGTCTGCTTTCATACAACACATAAACAATGGTAGCGCATACTTGTTAGAACGGGGAGCTTTCACGATGCACATGCGGAAATCCACGCAATAATATATAGGCCACACACAAGCAAGCTACGCGCAGCTAGGCATGAGCGTGAGCGTCTCCACGAAAGAGCGCCATGCGGCTTTGATGAAGATACTTGTCCGCAGCTTGCGTCGTCGCTCACTCGTTTTTCTCTCTCGCTGCTTTCTTCTTTTGGAAGAATCCTTTGATTATCTCTGAAACCGCTGGCATAATTTTACCAATCAAAACCTTCGATAGCGACGATTTCTACCAATCGTGAGTGCTCACCAGGAAAATCGTCTCCCCAACACGTTTTGTTTGATCAGTTGGCTTGGCCAATGAAATCGCGCAAATTTGATAAGCTGATTTGGTTGACGAAATCAAACGATAACCACAACCAACATAATCGAAGTGTGAGGACCCCTATTTAGTACCGTGACCTTCGACACTGAAATTACAACAGCGGTTTACCGGTAAACTACCGATATCATTATGGTATCAGTTAGTCCAAGCAGAGTTCGTGCTGCTTGGACACTCTCATGCAAAGCGGCACGACACTTGAAAGCAGCTTCAGTCGAGCGCTTCGTCACATGGATGGCTACCTACTTGGATATGAGGACTGCAAAGGCAACTGAGCTCCAGTTGCTTGTACATACCGGTATAACACGCACGAAAAGATGAGCTCGTGTCGAATGGGCAGCTCCTGATACCTATTGACAGAAGCAGAAGGCGCAAGCTGGCTCCGTCACTCCAGCAAAGCTCCAGCAGGTGCTGCGCCTACCCACCCACCCACCCACCATTTTCTGTCTGTTGTTGGGTACTGTACATGCGACGGAAAAGAGTCGGAGGAGGGTTGCAAGATCTCAGAGAGATCGACGCTTGAGGTTTGCCAGAGACACGAGGCAGCAATTGCTCACTTGCGCAAACACGAGCGCGTCAATTTACAAATGGCGACACTGGAAATCGACTGGAGCACGTCGCTTGAAGATTTGCCAGCCAGTCATCTTCGGTTTGGTACCGGTAATTTGACCAAAGTCATAGATTAATCCCACGCAGCTTAGGTTGGTCAAGCACCGGAACAAAACGGGATGTGCCATTTCGTTCACATGTGCACAATAGCCCTTTGATTCATCACCGCAGATCGCAGCAGCCCCAGTGGTTTACAAGGTAGGTTGCTAGGAGCAACCTACCTAAGACATACTGGCAGCATATTTTGAACAGACCATACAGGCCGAAACACTCCAGCAACACAACTCAAAAAGTACAGTTTGGCGATCGCCACTCGCGTACTTCTTCAAGTTGGCCACGCGCACATGAGACAAGCCCAACACGTGAATCTATCAAAGTCCAGGAATCCCTACTAAGACCCGACGCAAAAAAAACGCCGACGAGGCAGAATATTTTAAAAGGCCTAGGTTAAAAGCGCAGAAAAAGTGCGAAATCCGCCAGATTTAGCCTCAAGAGCAAATGTCTTGGCAAACGACACTGCTGGAGATACCGGTAGTTTCGAGAATTGCCTAGAGAGATATCAGACGCGTGAACATCACAATGCCGGAAAGTAATACTTAACCTATACCGCGGAGCATTCTGTGGCCTGTAGCTCCGTCCTGTACAAAACCAAATGTATGGTGTCATTTAGGTACGGTATAAGCTTTTATTAAATCTATATTGAGCACGCCCAACAAGAGAGCTTGGTCAGCATTTGAACCAGCAATTGAGCAATGGTGTTTTGCTGTGGTTGACAGTGTTACTGAGCAAATCGATATAAGACTGATCAACAAAACACCATGTCCAGGATCCATGCAGGCGAGGTACGCGGCTATCCCGCGAGACAGTGCGTTAATTATCGGATGTACTGTCGAGCAATATCCCTCGGGTAACATGTTGAAAGGGGTAGGATTGCATCGCGCTCGCGTGAGCAATATGTGTCCAGGCTCCATAGTCATGCTCTTATCGTTGGGACTGCACTTGCAACCCACCATGCTGTCTGTGAATAAGTGCTATTGTGGCACCAGTTATTTTGGTTTAAGATAGTACTTTTGATATGCTGAATATACTCTGCTGAATACGAATTATAAGAGCTGTGATTTGTCAGTTCTCCAGGCTTGAAGCTTTGCCATTCATGAACATCACTCATCTTAACTATAGTTTGGCTTGAATACCGACGCCGGAGGAAATTTATAAAATTGCCTAGGCACCGAAACGTCGGACAGTGGATGCCCCCTTTCCTATCTTCCTCCCAGTCCCCAGCAAAAATACACATCAAGATGCAAATGCAGCCTGTGCTGCACAAGTGTCTATTGGAGCTGTGTGAAATGTGCGTACGATCCAGCAGCGCATATCATTGGACTGCGCGCCTGGGCCTCCAACTGGCTCGATACCAATGACGTCACTTGCATGCAAACCCTAGCAAAGATCTTGTAGCAGGTGTCAATCCAATACCGGTAAGCAGAAAGTTACCGCATTCCCCCACTGAACGGAGCAGGGACGCATTTCCCACCACGTATAAAATAATAGAGGTGATGCGAAGATATAATCTGCTTAGATGATGTTTAGCCGTTTATGTGTTATAGGATTATAATATTTTGGAGATTATACTGTTTAAATCTAAATCAGTTCAGTTCGGGTCGGTGAGGGAATGCTGAGTTCGTTCACATGAATCGCTGGCTATGACGCGCCGCCAACCCCAGCGCGTCACCGCATGTGACAGGACTGGAATCTTCAAGTTGAATCTCGCCACGTCAACCGGTTTTGATACCGGTACACTACTCTTGAAAATTGTATGTGAGCGATAGAGACGGGACGACCGCGCATGAACCGCGAACCGCGGTTCGCTTGCAGTTGAAGGCGCAATGTAGCAATCCGTGGGAATCAGGGGCGCTCCATGGCGCCGCTTCGCTTGGGGCCGTTGCGGCACTTAAGTCTCACTGCTCATTAGCGAATCTTCCAGCAAGCGCGCACGTCTGTCTTCTTCCGTGCCTGCTCTCCACAAGACCGCAAGCGCAACTTTTTCCACGCAAGTTCTCGCCAGCCACAACCCTCCGCCAGCCACGATGATGCACGAACTCCAGCGCAAGGGCAGCATGTCCCGCGGCAGCAGCATCGACAAGCAGGTACGCAAACCCAACAACAATGTACATTGTTGCGCACAAATACTGAATGGCCACAAATGACTGACACTCCTGGCTTGTCAATCAACCATGTAGATGGAGGAAGTGACGGCGCTCGTGCAGGCCACCAACCTCTTCAACAACGAGCTGATCGCGGCCGAGGTCCAGTGGTTCTACGGACCGCTGGGACTGCACGACTTCTACTTCTCGGGCCAGTCGGCGGCCGTGATCGCGCAGCACATCCAGAGCCTCATCGCGGCCAAGCTCATGTCCAAGGCCTCGGGCCAGGCCATGGACGTCAAGCTCCAGCAGGAGTCGGGTAACGGCGCCTTCTTCGCAGCGCGCAGCAACGTGCAGGGCGACGTGGAGGCCAACACGCGCGTGGCGCAGCTCGAGCGCGGCCCGACCGAGGTCGAGAACCTCGAGCGCCGCATCGAGAAGCACTACCTCAGCGGCTCGCACGAGTGGATCGGTGACGGCGTTCAGTCGGGCTACCAGGTCCTGGAGGCCCAGGAGGCCGCGGCCAAGGGCCAGCGCACGTACCGCCTGCAATGCTACCGCTCGAGCGGCGTGCTCGACCCCGAGTCCGTGCCGTACCACGTGCGCATGTACTTCTTGCAGCAGCCCAACTATGTCGTCGAGAACCCGGGCGAGTTCGAGACCGACATCAACAAGGTGGCTGACAAGACCTTCCTCGCGCGCGCCGGCGACACGCTCAAGAACGTCTACCAGCAGTGCATGGAGCGCGCCGTAAACCAGATGACCCCGGCGTTCCACACTGAGGTCTGGACTGAGCCGGACAACACCAAGATGGCGCGCGTGACGATCGCGTACCGCACGGGCGCGACCCATAGCTACTTCTCCAGTATCGCCGACGTCTATCGGCAGCACGGACTCTTCTCGACGCGCAAGTATGCCGAGTTCTTCTCGAACGGCATCGTCATCTACGGCTTCTACTTGCAGCTGCTGGATAACCCAGCGCGCGGCAAGGGCTCGTTCGAGGAGCGCCTCGAGGCCGTTGTCGCCGACGCGTCGCTGCACTTTGTGCTTCCGCGCACGTCGCTCACGCCCATGCTCACGGACAACCTGCTCAACCCACAGCAGATCTCGTACGCGTACGCGGCGTGGAAGTTCACGTTCCACTTCATGCACCGCCTGCCGGAGGCCTACACCGTGGTCGCCAACTCGCTGCGCGAGCGAGACCCGTCGGCCTTTGCGCGCCTCGACCAGCTGCGCGCAACCATGAAGCTTAACACGTACACCGAGTCGCAGATCCTCGAGCACATTCTGGCGTCGGCCAACATTGTCAAGATCCTCTACGACGAGTTCGAGAGCCTCCACTCGACGCACAACAAGAAGGCCGTGGACGTCGCGGCGACGCTCTCGACGCTGCGCAAGTCGATCGTCGCTGAGCAGGCGCTCGCGATTTTCACGCTCTTCCACACGTTCAACGTGAGCATCAAGAAGACCAACTTCTTCAAGAAGGACAAGGCTGCGCTCGCGTTCCGCCTCGACGGTCAGTTCCTCTCGCCGACCGAGTACCCGGAGAAGCCGTACGCGATCATCTACGTCATCGGCTCGGAGTTCCGCGGCTTCCACGTGCGCTTCCTCGACATCTCGCGCGGCGGCATCCGCATGGTGCGCTCGTCGCACGCGCAAGTGTACCTGAACAATGCATCGTCGCTCTTTGACGAGTGCTACGGCCTCGCTTCGACGCAGCACCGCAAGAACAAGGACATCCCGGAAGGTGGCTCCAAGGGTATTGTGCTGCTCAACCAGGCCCACCAGGACAAGGCTGACGTGGCTTTCCGCAAGTACATTGACGCGCTCATGGACATCATGTTGATGAAGGACCAAGGCCCCGAGGACATCTTGTTCTTGGGCCCCGACGAGGGCACGGCCCACCTAATGGACTGGGCCTCGTCCTACGCCAAGAAGCGCGGCTACTCGTACTGGAAGGCAATCACCACGGGCAAGTCGGCCAGCCGCGGCGGCATCCCGCACGACGTGTACGGCATGACGACCCACAGTGTCCGTGAGTATGTGGTCGGCATCCAGCGCAAGCTCAAGCTTGGCGCTGACGGTCAGATGATCACCAAGGTGCAGACCGGCGGCCCCGATGGTGACCTCGGCTCGAACGAGATCATCATGAGCGAGCAGGAGAAGACGATCGCGGTCGTGGACGGCTCGGGCGTGCTCTACGACCCACGTGGTATCGACCGCCCGACGCTTGTGGCGCTCGCCAAGGCCCGTTCGGCCATCGTTGGCTTTGACACGAGCAAGATCTCGGCGGACGGCTACTCCGTGCTCGTGCAGCACAACGACGTAACGCTTCCGACCGGCGAGGTCGTCGAGAACGGCACCGAGTTCCGCAACCTGTACCACCTGCGTCCGTCGCTTACGGCCGACTTCTTCGTGCCGTGCGGTGGCCGCCCGGCGGCCGTGAACCTCAACAACGTCGACAAGTTCATGTACCGTGAGGACGGCCGCACGCTCCGCTTCAAGTACATTGTCGAGGGCGCCAACCTGTTCTTCACACAGGACGCGCGCCTGCGCCTCGAGGATGCGGGAGTCGTGCTTTTCAAGGACGCGTCGGCTAACAAGGGCGGCGTGACGTCATCATCGCTCGAGGTGCTTGCGGCGCTCTCGCTCGCTGACGACGAGTTCGCGCAGCACATGCAGGTGGACGAAGTGAACAATGTCGTGCCGCAGTTCTACGCCGACTACGTCAAGGAAGTGCAGGGACGCATTGACCTGAACGCGCAGCGCGAGTTCGAGTGCATCTGGGCCGAGCACGAGCGCACGGGCGAGTACTTCTCTGTGCTCAGCAACAAGCTCAGCGAGCGCATCACGGACCTGAGCGTCAAGATCCAGGTCTCCAAGCTCTGGGAAAACGCCAAGCTGCGCGAGACGATCTTCGCGGACGGCTTCCCGACCATTCTGCTCGGCAAGGTCTCCAAGGAGGAGCTCCTGCGTCGCCTGCCCGAGAGCTACACGCGCGCCTTCTTCGCGTCGCAGCTCGCGAGTCGCTTCGTGTACACGGTCGGCCTCAGCGCGCCCGAGTTCGCCTTCTACGAGTTCGTCGAGGAGATCACGAGTGCCTAAACGCTCTCTGTGGATACCTGAGAGAGAGCTTTATACATAACCACCACCAAATACCAAGTCCATGTTCATGCATCAGAGTGAGTGATCTTTCATACAACTTCAACTTGCGATGTGGTCCACGTCGTGTACAAAGACAGTACACAAAACAGTTTCCTCGGCCTCACTATCGACTCGTCTTGTTTGTTACTGGCCACAAATCGACGTGTCCATAGTGGGGCCAAGTGAGTGGTTAATGAATTCCAATGGTTAAATTTCGGTTAGATTTCTTCAGCTTAGGTGGACCACATCATTGCAGTCTCTTATAAACAATTAGTACTGTACGTAGGGCTTATATTACGATCGATGTGTGACGTCGTCATCCATCCTCCAATGTGTCACGTCACATGTCGCAGAGTCAGATCCACCAAGCAGCAATTAATGACAAAAAGCGATCCAATGCATCTATGGGGGACAGGACTCAAAATAGCTGGTGCATTTGAATGGTGGGCGTCTATGGCGCACGTACAGAAGCTAGTCAAAAGCATGGTGGTGGTGGTAAGGTGTGTGTGTGTGTTACTCACTTGTGGGGAAGCGGAGAGCTCTCATCGTCCCATTACAATATCATCTTGAGCGGATCCTCGACGAGCTCCTTGAAGACCGCGAGCCACTGCGCGCCGACGGCGCCGTCGATCACGCGGTGGTCGCACGCCAGCGTTGCCGACATCACCTGCGCGTACTTGTAGATCTGCGTCGCGTCCGGGTCTGTACATTAGAATCCACAACACAAATCTAACCATCAGTGTTCATTTCCACTTCAAATCAACCAACCATCAGTGGCAGGCAGTTCACGCACCGTCGTTGGGCACGACCTTCTTCTCGATCGTGCCGAGGCCAAGCAGACACGCCTGGTCGGGGCGCACGATGCCCGCGATCGACTTGACGTCGTACATGCCCACGTTGCTGATCGAGAACGTGCCGTTGGCCAGGTCCGCAGACGAGAGCGCCGCGTCGTTGGCTTTGGCCACGAGCTCACGCACGTTCTTGTTGATGTCCGAGAGCCCCTTGCGGTTCACGTTCGCGATCACGGGCGCGACCGAGCCGCCCGCAGCCGTGGACACGATGAGGTTGATGCTGGTGTCGTTGTACTGGCGGATGAACGAGCCCTTCCAGGCCGAGTTCACCTCCGGCACCTTGCGCATCGCGAGGGATGCCGCGCGCACGATGAAGTCGTTCACCGAGAGCTGCTCGTCCTCGCCGCGGCCGGCGTTCAGACGCGCGCGCGCCGCGAGTAGCTTGTCGAGCGTCAGCTCCGCCGTCAAGTGGTAGTGCGGCACATCCAACTTCTGCTGCGTGAGCTGCTGCGCGAGGGTCTGCGCCTCCGAGCTGATCGGGTAGTCCACGTAGTCGTGGGTCGAGACGGGCACCGCAGCACCAGCTGGCGCGGACGACACCACTGAAGCCGAGGCCGTAGGCGCAGTTGGGGCAGCAATCTTGCCCTCACCACGCGCGAGCGCCTCTTCGACATCGGCCTTGAGGATGCGGCCGTGCGGGCCGCTGCCGTTGATCACCGCCAGAACGGCGCCCGACTCGCGAGCGATCTGTAAGAGCAAATGGGAACATGGGACAGCGATATTAGAGATATGACTTTTGAAATCAACTCGGAATTCGACCGTTAGCGCACCTTCTTGGCCAATGGGCTGGCAAACACGCGCTCTGAGGAGCCACGCGCTGGAGCGGAAGCTTGAGCTGGAGTCGGCGCAGCGACTGGTGCAGCAGGAACTGGGGCGGCTGGAGCCGCGGCCGCAGGAGCTGGCGCGCTCGCTGGAAGCGCCGCACCATCGGCCGAGAAACCCGCGAACGCTGGCACGTCGTCGGCTTCCGCGACGGTCACGAAGATGGGCTCGCCCACCTTGATCTCGCCCGCGCCGGCCTGCTTGAGGATCTTGGCCAAGTAGAAGTCGTCTGTGGCCTCGTAGTCAACCACGGCCTTGTCGGTCTCGACCTCGCAGATGATGTCGCCGGCAGCCACAAGCTCGCCCTCGTTCTTGTGCCACTTGGCAATGTTACCAGTCTCCATGGTCTGTTTTCAATACAGTTGACGAGCATTCCCATTAGCGTGCTATCATAAAAGGAGCTACAGACGAGAGATGGAAAGTAACAAGGCAGATGAGCGTACAGGCGAGAGCGCTGGGAGCCCAATGACCTCGTGGTCTGGGAGCGAGCTGAACGAGCGCACGGCCGTGAGGCCGTTGCGGCGCAGCGAGGCGTCGAGCGCGCCGGAGCGCACATCGAATACGGCGACGCGCTGCCACACGTTGCGAGTGCGACGCAAAACCTGCTCATACGATACACACACAGTCAGTAAGACAGACACCACACAAACGGCCATGACGCTGCAGCTCCTGTAGCCTAGACAGCGAGCTTCACGGACGGAGCTCAAGGCGCCTCGAGCGCCCTCACACATGGAGCGAGAGGGGGCGTAGCTGAGCAGCTCCTAGAGGGGAAGAAGAAAAGCGGACGCACCTGGAAGCGCTGCATGGTGCTGGGGCGAGGGGTCTGCTTGGCTGAGGCTTCTCCCCACTTGTTTTCGTTTCTGCTTGGTTCGGAGGGCTACGAGTGAGCGGTGACGAGTGCCCCGGGTCTGTTTGTGTGTGTGGAAGGAAGAGGTTGCACGAAGGTGGTTCGAGTGATGTAGGGTGAGAGCATCGAAGTGGCCCTTTTTCGTGTTCGACGGGCTTCTTCACTCGGACTCGCTGTGTGAAGGCGCGCTTTGAGGATTTGTTGGATGGATTGGATGAGCAGGAAGATGGAAGTTGTCTGAAGGTGGCACTTGAGAAAAATAATCATGTACCGTTGGAAGCGGTACAGAATGGAAAAATGCGAGAGCTGCGGTTCACGGTTCGAAAGCTGAACCGCGAAAAAAGTGAGCCGTGTCAAAAATATCTGTGACGTGTGAGCACTAAATAAGCCACGAACTTCAACACCAGCAACATTCGAAACGGATTTTTTTTAATCGATGCAGCTTTCAGGCCTCCCACTCACGATGAAAACAGACGCACAAATAAATGGGCTTGCTGTTAGAAGGGGTGTTCTTTGGCATTTCAGGCACTTCTTCGCCTTACTGGACAACGTGAATTCGGTTGAGCTCGAGGTAGCATACTAAGCGTTCCATGCTCGCCATTGCTTCTACTGTATCTGCTGCTAGAATATGAAAATTCTGGGCGACACAGAGGCCACGTTCGCACTCATACTGCTGGCGACTTCTCCTTGTAGCACCGCGCAACTGACGTACAAGAGCGTTAGCAGCAGGGGCTGTACCGAATGCGACTTCTCATTTGCCCAATAATTCACACCGCAAACCAAGTCCCCCACCGATGCATCCGGACTAAACTCTATGTCAGTTATTAAGTCACATAGTTTTCTACACTTTATTTTTGAGTGAGCAATCGGATTGAGCTGCGATCTTTAGAGGGCACGGGCTGGACACTATCTGATACACTGCAAGAAACCGCAATTCAAAAGCCA
>JAASFV010001222.1:0-10129 GCA_023334015.1 Globisporangium paddicum
CGCTCTCGAGCACGTGCACCCATGGAAAGTGGCTGCAGTCCCACACTGGCTGTGCGCGCAGCAGCGGAATCAGCTCAGGACAGCCGCGTTGCCATTGCGCTGCACCTTCTGGGAGCCGATTCTGCTGCTGGTTGAGTTGCATGAGCAGCCACGTGCGCAGCCTCAGCAGCGGGTCGTCTTCGTTGTTGCTCTCATTGGGATTACTGAGCGACCGCGCGAGCCACTGCCGCGCCATGCCTTCGCTGAAGCGCGAGAGCCCCCACGACTGCACGAGCGCCGTCACGCGGCCCTCCACGCGCGCGAGTGCCGCATCATCTACCTGGTTACCGTCACTCGTCGCTGCAGCACTTGCAGCTGGCACAACGTGGCCAACAGCGCTCGCCATTCGCCACCAAGTCGTCCAACCTTGAAATGCGCACCAACAGGATCTTTTGACGAAAGGCCGTCAACGTCACTAAAGCGAATACATTATGTTCACGCGTGTTTTGAAACACAAAGCGGGATCGTGTCACTAAAGTGAGTGTAGCTTTCCGATTCGGCGCCATTTTTCAAAGCCCGCAAAAAAAACGAGCAAAGCAAGCATGAGCGGTGGGTACTTTGACGTGAACGACATTTTCGCGGGCGACGAGCGACTCAAGTGCACGTTCCAGACGGACGCACTCGACTGCGCGTACCTGGACCCGAGTTGTGTGGGAGACGACCTCAAGAATGGCGCCGTCGTGGAGCTGCCGCTGTGGCTCGCTGAGCCGCTCACGGGCCGCGGGGACGTGACGCTCGAGGTGCCACACTACCTCTCCAAGCGCTTCCGGCGTATGCTCAAGGCTGGACCGTCGTCGGTCAACCTGCGCGACTTCACGGCGTACTTCTACGAGGTGGGCCGGCACGTCGTGCCGCTCGTGGACGACGAGAGCGCCAAGGAGATCGAGGAAATCATGCGCCTGTCGTTTGGCGGTGAGCGCTACCGCGACATCCTCAACAACTCGATGAACTCGTTGGACGAAGACACGACCGAGTTCACGCGCAAGCTCACGGAGGAGGAAAAGAAGCTCTTCCAGGCCGGCCTGCGCGACTCGAACGACTTTATCCAGTGGAAGGGCCGCCAGGCCGAGGCGATCAAGACCGCCGCCGTCGTCGAGCGCACCACGAAGCGGAGAAAGTATTAGCAGATTATATCCAGGCAGCGCGGCGTCATGTAATGAATGGTCTGATTTGTGTTGCCATGAGGCAAGTGGAAGGTATCAAGGCGCTGCATTACTGCGTACGAGCTTCTCGAAACATGGTATACGGAGGTGAGCAGCTCCATGTAAAGAAAGATGAGCAAGCAGCGCCCAAGATCCGGCGACACGATCCTCACTGGAGATTCTAGCGAGCTATACGTAACAATTCGTCAGCAGCATGGCTTTCGCTCAGGTACGAGCACCATCTCAATACATATCCTTCATATACAAACAGTGCAACCAACTAATTCTTCACGCACTGCTGAATGTGTCCAGGATCATGATTCGCGAGCCCTCTTTCCTCACGAGGAGAGACGCCAGTCAAGCCACACAAATTAACGTGAATGGGCATCAAATTTGGTGTATGGTCGTTTCATCCCGCATGCGTTTCGTCACGAGCTGACCACTCGCGAAGCAGAAGCCCAATCAGCCACGAGTCCACTCGAATGCACACCTGCGCGAGCCAAGGATGCGACCTGAGCTCCAGCTGCTACCCGTCCAGACGACCAGCAACCTCTCGATTACGCGACGGCGTCCCCTCCACCACCACCACAATGCTGTCGTCACCTTCTTCGCACTTGGCTGGCTATACACACTCTCCCTCCACTCCGTCCATGCCCAGACGACTGACAACGTGGGGTTCCCAGACCCACGCTATTCGAAAACCAAGTCGTTGACCAGGTTCTCGTGCACGGGTGGGCCCAAGAACTGTCCCGACGGCGGCGAGTACGCGGCGGCGGGCGGAAACCTTACGCTCACGATCCTCGAGATGCGCAACCTGCCGGACTTGGACGGCTTTGGGCTTGCTGGTTTGCTCACAGACGCGTACATTGAGGCGAGCATAGGGGACAACGTGCGCCGCTCGAGTGTTGTCCTCAACTCGCTCAACCCCAAGTGGCCCCCCTGCAAGACTGCTGGCTGTACGGACCGACTGGATGCCAAGCGGGACCTGAACTTTGGCTTCCGGCCCGCGGGCACGGAGATCACAATACGAGTGCTCGACGAGGACTCGGGCTTTGAATTTGGCGACGATCTCATCGCCGAAATCACGCTCAACGCGATCTACTGCTCGGCATTCAGTGCCGTGACCCAGCAGACAGTGAGTGCGGACGACTCAGCCTGGAAGATGCGCACACAGCCATTGTGTGAAGAGGAGATCTGGATCCCGCTTACGACTGACAGCGCTGAGGGCTGCGTCCAGGACGTGGCCACGGGCGCCATGACCAGTATGACCACTCCCTGCATGCGGCTGCGGATGACCGCACTGCCCTTCCAGATGCGGACCGAGCAGGTGTTCGTCCCCAGCGCCGTGGTTTCGGGTGGCATGGGCGGCTACTTCCCCAGCGAGGACTCGTGGCTCTACGGCCGCGTCTACTCGGCCTCAGACACGCGCATGCTGAGCTACTTTCGCATGGACCGGTCCAAGGGCGGTCTGCTGATTCGCTCGGACTCAACCAACAACAACAACAAGGGCAACGCGAGCCTCATCGCGAAATACGGCTACACGCCCTACGCGAGGGTGACGATCAACTTTGCGGCCGAACTCTTTGTCTTCCGCCGTGTGGACGACGCCGCGTCCACACCCGAATGGCTCAACGCAAGCTTTGGCTGGAGCGCGACCCGCGAGTACGCCCAACTCATGGACGTCGCGGGGGACTTTAAAGCTGTGGCGCAGAATTTTTCGTCCCATGCAATTAACTCGTACGGGGACGCGTTCCAGAGCGGGATCGTCACGGGTGCGAACCTCAATCAGGTCTTCAAGGACACGACGTTGAGCATGTACTTCATCGTGGCCGCGCCCCACGAATCGTTCGACGTCGTCCCGACTGTGTACTCGAAGGAGTTCAGTCGCCAGGCCTTCGTCGAGATCGGCCTCCAGTTTCTACCCAACTTCGTGTTCGTCGTCGCGCTTGTGCTGCGGTACCTCCGGCGCATGAACTGGCGCATCGAACGCGTCCACTCGTTTCTGGCCGAGAAGGTCCTGGATGACAGCAAGTCTGTGATTCTAGGCTCAGGCTCTGCGCCATCCAGCAAGCCCAACAAGAACCCAGGTCCAGGCTCGAATGCTCCTGGCCAGACCAAGACGACCAAAGCTGGGCCTGAGAAGAAGCCTGACAAACCCGACATTGTCGCGCTGCTCTTCCTGTGCTACAACGAGAGCCCCGACAATGTTGAGTTCCGCAGAAACCTTTTCTACGCGACCTGGGCGATCTACCTCACGATGCTCACGCCACTGCTCGTGCTGGTCTCCTGGGGCGTCACCGCGATCTTGCTCATCACGCCTCCCGCATTCGGCTTTGGCCTGCTCTTCCTGGGCATTGGTGCGCTTGCCACGAGCTATGCGCTCGTGCGGTGGATCCGTCTCGGCTGGCGCATGACGGACACGATCCTGCGGCTCTTTGCGCTCACGTTTGTGTTTGCGTTTGTGTTTCTCTTCGCAGCCACGTTCGCCGATCCAAAGGTGTTTATTGGCGGCGAACCGCTCGAGTTTTTCTCGCTCACGGCCATCTTCCTCACGCTCAACATGATGCCGATGATCTGGATCGCGTTCACGAACGACGCCAAGATCACAAAGTCCCTCTCGCAGATCGTCTCGGCTGTCGGCGCGACGAAGAAAGTGAACATGCTGAAAGCCAAATTCAAGAACCTCGGAACGCTCGGACTCAAACTGGCCACGGCCAAGGGCCAGCAGGACGACTCTGTGGCTAGTGGCCAGCAATCACTCAAGCGGAGCCGCAAGCAGTCGGTTTTTGCGCCGCTCATGGGCGACCACTACTCGGTCGAGCAGTCCATCCCGGGCTTTGGCCGGGCCGACATCCTCAACAACGCCTTCATTACGCCTGCCGACACGCGCCGGAGCAAGAACCGCAAGTACTACAGCTACGCCATGGGGATCCTCGCCGTCTACTGCCTTGTGGCCGGCGTGCGGTCGGCGTACCCGACCCAGGCAATCGGGATCGCGGTCACGGTTATCCTCGTGGATGCGTGCATCTTTCTACTGAGCCGCGGGTATCTTTCGTGGTCCGCAGGGTACATCGTGTTCCTCATGAGCAGCGTGCGCGTGTGTCTCGCGGCTACCTGTGGCGAGTACTGGATCCTCGGCCATGCGTTTCTCTACATGGTCTTTGGGACCGCGCTCTGCATCGAGATCATCGGCAAGAACCTCCCGCGCATGAACAAGCAAGAGGCCGGCGGTGTCACCTTCTTTGGTCACGACCACATGCAGTGGCGCCACTTTGACGTGTCGACCACGCCCGAGTTCGTGTTAGGATTCCTGTCGTTCTTCTACATCTTCCTGCTGCTGGCCATGGCCTTTGGTACCGACGTGAACGACACGATCCGCGTCCCCGTAGCAGGCCAAGACTGGCCGCTCTGGATCTTTGGCGTGCTCGCGTTCATCGTGGTGCTCTTCATCGGCCTCTCGCTGGCCACGTCGCGCGCGTTCTTCCTCCAGAAGGAGCAGCTGCTGTCAGAGTACGCGATGAAGGTTTACCTCTTTGTGCACGCGTGCAAGCTGCCGTTCATACTCGCCGCGGCCTCCGAGGTTCTTGTGATCTGCTCGGGCTTGTTCGTGTACGCGTCGACACGGTCAACGTTTATTCTCGTCACGTCAATCTTTGGGCCCTTGATCTTCATGCTCTCGCTCGCAGTGTACGCCCAATGGCGCAAGAACGACTACAGACTGGTCATCTGGCCCCCAGAGGACGATGAGGAGGACATTTTGGATGACGACGACGCTTTCGATGAGGAGGAAGCTCTCGAGAAGGAAGCTGAGCTCATGAGGGAGACGTTCGTGCTCCCACCACTCAAGGGCAAAGGCAACACGAGCATCTTTGACGGCAACGACGAGACCTTTAAGATGCCTGCATTGCCGCCAAAAAACCTCTTGAATGGTGGCGTTGGAGCCAAGTCAGGAGGCAGTGGCGCTGGGCTGGCCAAGGCTGGAGGACCTGGCCAATCAGCATCACCGTTTGGCAATGCGCGCAAGCTTGGTGCTCTGAAAGAATCCAAAGGTGATGGTGCAAAGGTCGAGGCTTCAGCGTCATCCCCACAAGGCGACGGGCTCACAGTTGTCGTTGGCGGCGCGATTGAAACTGGCCTGGAGATGCCAGGATCGTCCTTGGTAAGGCCTACTCAGCGACGCAAGCGACGATTCGGCTTTCTTCGAGACGTATTAGCTCGCCGAGTGAGTCTACGAGCGCTCATCTCCAAGCAGGCGTGGCGCAAGTACAAGGAGGTCGAGCACCTCTCATCTTCGGCAGGCTCGCCACGTACCAATAACGGCACTCAACCGCTCCTGGGCTCCAAGCGGCGGTCTTCTGTCAAGTCCACAGCTGCGAACCGCGATCCAGACGTGGACTTCAGCAAAATGTCGCTGTACGACGCCTACCAGCAGGGATTTCTGCTGCCACACGACTACATGACGCTCGGGTGCTTCGGGGCGCTACTGGGGCTGCTCTTGCTCTACGGTTTCATCATCTCATTCACAGAGACGCCAATGTGGCTCGGCCACCTCATCTGGGTCGCCGGCTACGTGCTGCTCTTCTCGCTCTTTCCGACGATCAAGTACTTTAAGATCGCGGCCGTCGAGCGCGATATGAAGTTCGCCTTTGGCGCGAGCTACCTACTCGCCTGGATCACAGGCTTCATCTTGTTCTTCGCAGTCATGAGCGCCAACGTGAACGAGATCGAAGCTCTGATCATCCTGTCACTGCTGGTCTTCTATCCGGTTTTCTTGCTCTTTATCGTCACGCTGCTCAAGTGGAAGGACGAGAACTGGGAGCTCTCGCGGCCCATTAGACGCATCCTCGGGTTTTGCTTAGTGGCCGTCACGCTTTGGATCTTTGAGATGTTCATCTTTGCGGGCGTCGTGCTGGGCGGCGTTCTCACGTTCCTGCTCACGCTCTTCCTCTTCATCACGTACTTCCTCGTCAAGTGGGTCGAGAACGACATGTACCTCGCGCCAGTCTACCAGAGGCGTGCAAACCTGGTGATCTTGGGGTCCACATGCCTCGCGATCGCGATCGGACTGCTCTCGGGACTCAACTTCTTCTTCTGCCTCTCGATCGTCTTCTTCGTGCTCATCCTCAAGTACGCGGCGCACTTTGTCGCGAGTTGGTTCGTCGCCAAGGAGGAGGTCTCCGTGTTCTACTCGCCGTACCTGTTCCCCGTGTTCTCGTACAACGCATACACGAACAACATCGTGGATGAGAACGCGAGCATCAAGCACCTGTACGTGGTGCTGACGCTCGCGTTCTTGTGGGGCGTGAGCGGCGTCATGTTCTTCGACCCGCTGGGGTTTGGCATCGGTCTCTGCAGCCTAGTATTGCTAGTCTTCGCTGGTGTCACGGCCCACCTGTGCGCCGTCACTCCGGTGAAAATGGGCATCGCCTCCAAATACGTGAACGAGATGATCCTCAAAGACGCGAGTGCAGCCGCCAAGGTCGTGGCCGAGAAGCGCAGGAAGCCCTTCACGCTCGAGAGCTCCGAGTTCATCGAGCTTGAGAAGCGCGAGCGCAAGGCGGAGCTCGAATTCCAGTCTATCGCGTACGGCGGTGGTGGTGCCTTCGCCAAGAAGAAGAAGCAGATGAACCCCTTCGACAAAGCGAGTGGCAGTAGCAAGCAGGTCAAGTCGAAAGACGACGAGGTTTCAGCGACGCCTTCTGAAGAGCGACGTTCCGGTGGAGAGGTCGCCATGGAGATCGATGCGCTGGAAAGAAGCTGTCGCGTGCGCATGGTTGATGGGCAGGAGCAGCATCTGTGTGACGGCTTGCTCACGTGGAAGGATTTCTCGTGCGAGGTCTTTCAACTCGCCTCGGGGCCGTTCGGGTTCCTCTATTTCTTCACGCTGCCCTGGCGTCTGATCCAGTTCCTGAAATGGAAATACCTCCCAACAAAGTGGTCTCGCTCCAGTGTTCAGCAACAGCAGCAATCTGGTACAGGCGAAATGACTGGCCAGGATCCACTCGACATTGTTGAGAAAGGCAGCGAGGACCATCATTTAGGGACCAAAGCGCGTCACAAGGAGCCAACAGACCTCGTGGGGATCCTCATGGAACTCCCTGTGCTTGACGAGGAGCTTGACCGCGAGTTCTTTGAGGAGACGCGTTGCATCATCCACTTCCAGCTACTTATGCTCAACGCCGCGGACGCGCGGCTGAGTCGCGAAAAGATCCTGTTCCAGAAGTTCCTGCGTGAGAACCGCTTCAAGCTCATGTCAAACGGGATCAACCCACCGGCCAACATCTTCAAGACGAGCTCATTCGCGTCCATCGACATCCCGCTGGTCGCTGTCTGGCTCATCTCGCTGACTCCTGAGGAGCGCACGCGCTTCCACGCGCTCAAGGCCGCGTTCAACGAAGAAATGGAGCGTGTGGACGCGATCGTGGACGCCGAGGACAGTCAGTCGCGCATGGCGCAGCTCGAGCTGCGCGAATACTGGCGCGAGCACGAAGAAGCCCAGTGTCGGCGCCGCATGCAGGAGTTCCAGGCGCGCCGCATGCGTCGCGAGGCTGAGGGCATCCTCGTCGAGGAGCTTGCGAACCAAGATGAAGCCACGCTGAACGCCCAAGAGGCCATCATGGAGATCGAGTCGGGCTACTCGTGTATCCCGGGCGAGTTTGGGCGCGCGCTGCAGTACGTAGACCGCGAATTCCCGCCAGATCAGACGTCGCTGGCGACGTGCACGAGCGAAAGCGAAGTCGCTGGCTGGAAGGTCTCAACAGCGATCAACGTGGTCACCGGGCTCTTTGACGGCGGCACAGACCCAAACGACGTGATCATCGGCAAACTAAACGACTCGTGGCTGCTGAGCGCGATCAGCATCATCGCGGCTTCGGGGGGCGTGGACGACGGGAAAGTCGACGCGCTCATCGACAAGATGTTTGTGACCAAACAGACGTCGCTCACGGGTGCCTACGCCATGCACATCTTCAAAAACTGCCAGTGGGAGACCGTGATCGTCGACGACCATTTCCCTGTGCTCGTCGACTCGTTCAAATCCACGGGGTGTGCTGGAGCGGCCTTTGCGCACAGCAAGGACTTTGAAGAGCTCTGGGTTCCGCTGCTTGAGAAGGCCTTCGCCAAGTACTACGGCGGCTACGCATCGCTCGAGCGCGGCTACGTGCACCACGCGCTCAAGGACCTCACGGGCTACGACTCGGAAGAGATCTTCCTGGCACAGGCGTCGCGCGGAAGCCTCAAGCGCACACTCTGGAAGCAGCTGCTGATCTACAAGACCAACAAGTTCTTGATGGGCGCCGGCACGATCACGAGCGAGAACGCCGACACGGAGATCCTGGACACGGGCCTGGTCTTTGGCGCGTGCTATGTGATCTACGACGTGCGCGAGATCGACGGCTTCCAGCTGTTGCTGCTGCGCAACCCGCCGGGCGACCATGACGAGTGGAAGGGTGACTGGAGCGATCACTCGCACCTGTGGACGCGTCGCCTGAAGAAGCTGCTCAAGTGGAACCCGGACAACGATGACAACACGTTCTGGATGAACTTTGACGACTTCTGCCACGCGTTTCGCTCTTTGTACATCTGTCGGTACTACGACCCGGCCAAGTGGCCCGTGCAGGTTCTCGACGGTGCGTGGCATGGCGACACAGCCAGTGGCCTGCCCACGCGCCACAATCCAGACTGTATGCTGGAGTGTAACCCGCAGTACACGCTCGCGATCCCGCGGCCGACGGAGATCATGGTCACGGTCACCCAGGTAGACCCGAAGGGGCTTGCGCCGGTCACGGTCTTGCCCATCGCAGTGTATATCGTCGCCCAGGGGGATCACAAGGACCGTGCGAGTCGGGTGAAGCTCCTGACGCGCGAAAACGTCGTGGCGCACAGCGGCGAGCCCGTGCGACAGCGCGAGGTGCAGATCCACTGCGATCTCGAGGCGCGGACGTACACGGTGCTCGTCGTGGCCTACAAGAAAGCGATGGAGGGCCCGTTCAAGCTCAAGGTGCAGAGCAACTACCCGGTCGGGCTCGAGCAGCTCTGGCCCGCCGTCTGGAAGGATCCATCCAAGACCACGATGGCCGAGAAGATGGCGGCCAGGGTGAAGGAGACGGTCGCAGAGTCCTCGGCCATGAACAAGATCCGCGAGAAGAAAAACGAGCTCGTGAGCAAGATCGCTGCGGGCGCGGCCGTCATGGACAACGCGCTGCGCGACGACGACGCGATCCTCAAGGCGGAGCTGGAGAAGCAGCAGCGCGAGGAGGCCGAGGCCAATAAGCCGGCAGCAGGGGCCAAGAAGAAGAGCGACACGCCCAAACACGTCTGGATCGAGCAGTGGGACGAGAATGCGGGGAAGCCATTCTATTTCAACAAGCAGACTGGGCTGTCGTCCTGGGTGAAGCCTGCAGATTTTTAAAGGAAACATGGGGATGTCAGTTGATAGACGATACATTAGGGAACAGTGATGTCCATGCAAGGGTGTAGAGATAAGCAACTGCAGAGGGAAAACGTGTGAGACGTGTTAATGCGTAGGACGATGTGCGATTTCAATGTTTAGGCTTTTTTTCCATACCACTTTTCCGGTCCACTTTGCACACAAACAAAAGACGATACGCGCGCGCTCTCTCGTTCTCGCTGTTTATCTCGCTTATTCCCATTCAAGTCGTCTGATGTCGATGTTCGAAGGGGGCTGGCGAGAGTCGTGTAGAAAGAGGAGCAGCCGCGATCGGTGCAGAAGACAGACTGACGTGGTTTACGCCTTCTCAACACTCTTGCCGCTGGCCTTGGACCACTTGAGGAGGGCCTCAAACATCACTTCTTCGTCGGCGTCGCCCGTGACCAGGATCTGCATCTTCTCGATGTCGCACTGGACGTCAGTCACGCCTGCGCGCATTCAATCGCAAACGACAAAATGAAGAGCTATTCGTCAGCCACATAGTCCAGCAGAGAGAGAG
>JAASFV010001223.1:0-10117 GCA_023334015.1 Globisporangium paddicum
CATGGCGTCTGTGGTCTGTGGTCTGTGGTCTGTGGTCTGGGGACTTGGTGGCGTGCGTAGCTGGCGGCGGATCAACTTGTGACCAACTGGGCTGGAACGCGGACGAATGAGCGAGATTGATGAGCAAAATTGATAACTCGGAAACCCAACATCACTCTTTGCAAAAAAAAACAATCATTCAGCTTTATTCACCCTTTACCATTACACCCTTTATAGCTAGTTGCAGAACTATTCTTAGCTTAGAGAGGTCGATATCACTTGAAGATATATAATTTGAGACAAATAAGCAGGTATATAGTTTTATAAAGGTATAAATAATATTCGACGTCAGTAAAGCGAGATGTGTTACCATCTGTGAAATGTCACTCAAGCGGGGATGGTAATCAACTCGAAAAAATATCCACCTGGCACACAAGCACAGAGCGCGATGGAGTGGCTCTTCGGCAGCGCGAAGGACGCTGCGAAGCTCGACGCGAAGCTCTCGGCGTCCACTGCGCAGGGCCGCAGCGCTCCTGCAAGGGAGGACGACTCGCTGGCCAAGCTGCGCGGCAACGAGCACTTTAAGCGCCGCGAGTTCGACGCCGCGGCTCGCGAGTACTCGCTCGGCATCGACGCGCAGCCCACGGCGACGCTCTTCAGCAACCGATCGGTGCGTGTTGCTGCTCGTACCTGTGGTGTATAGTTGTGTATGCATATACTAATGTATATGGACGATACAGGCCGCGTACTGCGCGCTCGGACGCTTCGATGCCGCGCTGAAGGACGCCGACGCCGCCATCGCGCTCGACCCGACGTGGGCCAAGACGTACTCGCGCAAGGGCAAGGCCCACTACGGCCAGCAGAGCTACCGGAGGGCGGCGGATGCCTACGCCAAGGGGCTCGAGATTTGCCTCAAGGGCGCCGTGGGCGAGGCACAGCAGCGAGACGCTGAGCTCGAGTGCGTCGTGCCCGGATGGCCTTCTATAATGCTTTGTGAGCGATGGCTAACAGTGCTGATGGTGATGGGTTGTGTTGTACAATGTCGTGACGTGTGTGGCTAGAGCACTGAAGAGACAGACTGATAGTCAGGCGGAGGCGTACCTCCGACTCATGGAGGAGAACAGCCAGCTCAAGGTGCGGGTCATATTTCGATTGGCATGAGCTGAGATTGTTGTCTTGTATTCTAATCTGGGGTGAGCTTTGTAGCGGCAAATCGAAGACTACCAGCTCATGTTTGGCGACTGGACCAAGAAGGAGATGTGATGAGTGACTTATCATTAAAAATGGCACGTATCATGAGCTCATTTACGAGCTCTCTGCTGCTGTTGTTGACTGCGTTTCCCCATGAGCAGCTGCGTCAGCTGGTGCTGCTTCTTCTTGTTCTCGCGCTGCTGCTCGTCTTGCTCGCGGTAGAACTCAGGGTCTGGCACGCCGCTCGCCCAGGCAAGGCGACTCAGATGGAGTTTGTCCACGCGGACGTCAGGCGTCTCCCACACGTGGACGCTCTGGCTCTGCGTCTGCACCTGCACGATGCTCTTGCGCACCAGTTTCGAGATCCTAGCGAGCTGATCAGCTGTTATTAATGCGTCACTTGCTGCTGTGGTCGCTATTGTGTGAATCGAGAACTCAAGCACGAGCTTCACTTTCTTCCCGAGCTGGATCAGAAGATCGCGGCATTGTCGACAGCGCTCCAGGCCGGCCCTGCGATGCGCTTCAGAGGTGGTGATGACTCCGTTGACAGTCTGGGAGGTTGCAAGACTTGTGATGCGCGTGTTGCAGCTCTTGATGGCCACGGAGAGCGTTTTTGTGAATTTGGCTGTGAACGCGGCTTTCGTGTTCTCATTGGCGCTGCAGGTATTAAACGAGAGCACCAGCGCCTCGAGCTTCGCCAATAAAGAGCTGGCAACGCCGTCGGGAAGCCCGGGCACTGGTGTCGCAATCACTGCGCTCAGCAACGGTTTCGAGATAGTGTCCCTGTGTACTTCGCCATTATCTTCATGTGCATCTTGATCATCTGGAAATGATACCGAAGGTCGCTGGTGCTGCGCTGCAACCCCATGCACACGATGGCAATAGATCGGCGTGTTGGGCGCGCTCTGGACGCAGGAAGACGGTCGGGGACTGCTGCAGAAGCAGATATGGCAGCGCGTGAGAATGGCTCGCAACTCGCTCTCTTCGATGCAAAGCAGCGCTAGCGGGCCTGACGTCGAGTCTGCTCCTGAAAAGAGCGTTTCCAGAGGAATGGATGCTAAAAACTCATGTGTGGCGCTTGCTTCTGGGTCGAGATCGTCGCTCGTGCACTCCAGCAGCAGCGCTCGAGTTTCTATGCACGCTGTGAACTGAAACCTGAAGCTGCTCATCGTTGGCGCTTTCGTGTCTGGGGTATGATGCACCTCAGCTTCAGTATCCGCGGCCATGAGTTCATCCTGTAGCTTCAGTGGCTCGTCATCCAGCTGTGTCGAGCTTGGCTGAGCCATGATATCTCGCAATTTCATCAGAGACACCACGTCGTCGTCCGCTAAAAATTCGAGCACGCATCGGAGGATTCTCCGGTCAAGATCGGGAATAAAGGCGAAGCCTCGCTGCAAGTGCTCGTCATCCACTTCGACATCGTCGACAGCAGTGTCATCACTGGTACTGAGGGCCGCCTCGATCATACTCTTTGTGACTGGTTCTCCAGCTACTTCGACTTCCATTTGCGTTAGAAACTGTGCAAGACCTCCTTCAGCTACTTGGGTGATCAGTTCAGCTGTCGCTTCACAAGAGCTCTCGTGGTCGCACACCGAAAATTCTGCTCGTCCTTCAAGCAGGATGACGCTCTGGACAATGTCATATGCTGCGCTCACACTTGATCCCGTGGACGAAGGGTCAGGACTGCTACTAGCTGTCATTTCAGACATATGCTTTAGAAGAGCAGTAGCGTCCTGCAAGTCGATCTTTGGGTCAATTTCTATCGCGCAAACGTGCTGCAGGGGGTCGAATACTGGCGGTGGACTTGCATTTTCTTCAGACTCTGCATCCGCCACTGTTGGAACAAAGTAGAACACGCTGATGCGCTTTCTGTCATCTTCAGCACCCACATCACTCTGCAAACCAGCGTCGTGTGTGCAGAGTCGAAAGTCCTGGAGGAAGACGTGGAGGAAGGCGTCGGACGTGAGCGGAGAGCTCTGGCTGGCGAGCGAAGTCTGATCGTCTGCGTCCGGAGCCTTTCTCCATCGCCCGAGATCTTGAAAGTGCAGCTGCCACGTTGGGAGTAACTGCTCAGCACCCAGACATTCGTCACAGTGGCAGGGCTGTGGAACGCCACCCTGTTCTGGCGGCGCACCACTGGGTATGCGGTGGTTCTGCAGTAGTTTCTGGCGCTTGCTCCACTTCCTGAACGCGTCTTTGACGGAATTGGGTACAGTGAGTGCGTACAGCACTAGTGCTTGCTGCTTCGTGTTGGCCTTCTTCTTGATCTTGCCTGCGTCAAACACAGTCGTGCGCTCTGAGGCTTGTATTCGAGACCTCGTGATCCTTACGCCAGTCACACTGCGCACAATGCGTCGCTGGTTGAGTTGGTTCTCGTGCGCGAGCGCCGCCAAGAGCTCAATAGTGCTCAACGCGCTCTCTCTTCTGTACAGGAAGCGCTTCGTCAGCACTGACAGCTTCACTGGGCGGTCTTTCTTCAGTTGGACTGGTGCATCGCCGTCGTCGCTGTTACCAGTGTAACGGGACGCGAAGGACCGGCCGAGCAGCCTCTGCGCCTGCGGGAACTTGAGCGCCAGGAGCGTAAGCGATTGCAGCACGGACAGCTCGCCGTCGACGCAAAGCAGGTCGTCGCAGAGCTCGTCCAGCGTCTGCTGCAGCTCTGCATCCATCTGTATCGCGCATTCCGTCCTTGCGTCACACGTTGAGGTTCGATATTAGCGTGAACCACTTCATACCAGGTAATTTAAATCCTAAAATGAGGTGTCTCACGCTATATAGACTAATTTATCCCTTAAATAGAGTGAACCACTCTATGTAAGTCTGATTTTTTTCGCTTGTCTCTGCGAAGAGCTCCTGATGACCATGGCGCGTCACTCGATAAGATTTCCCCCTGTTCATCGGCTCGAAGAGCTCACTTCATTCCCCAATAAGCGCCCCCCAGCACCAAGAGCTTTCTCCACATCACCTCCATCACAATGGCCAAGCTCAGCATCAAGAACGTCGAGCTCAAGGGCAAGCGCGTGCTCATGCGTGTAGATTTCAACGTGCCGTTCGCCAACGGTGCCATCTCCAACCCGCAGCGCATCGATGCGGCGCTGCCGACGATCCAGTACGCGCTCGACCAAGGCGCCAAGTCGGTCGTGCTCATGTCCCACTTGGGCCGTCCGGACGGCAGCGTCGTGGTCAAGTACTCGCTCGCACCCGTCGCCACGGCCCTCGAGGCCAAGATCGGCCGCCCCGTGACGTTCCTGCACGACTGCGTGGGCGCCGACGTCGAGGCCGCGACCGCTGACCCGGCCGACGGCTCCGTCTTTTTGCTCGAGAACCTGCGCTTCCACGTGGAGGAGGAGGGCAAGGGCAAGGACGCCGCCGGTAACAAGGTTGTGGCCTCGCCGGAGGATGTGCACGCGTTCCGCGCGAGCCTGAGCAAGCTGGGTGACGTGTACGTGAACGACGCATTCGGCACGGCGCACCGCGCGCACAGCTCGATGGTCGGCGTGGACCTGCCGATCAAGGCCGCGGGCTTCCTTCTCGACAAGGAGCTCGTGTACTTTGCCAAGGCGCTCGAGTCGCCCGAGCGCCCGTTCGTGTCGATCCTCGGCGGCGCCAAGGTCGCGGACAAGATCCAGCTCATCATGAACATGCTCGACAAGGTGGACGAGATGGTCATCGGCGGCGGCATGGCGTTCACGTTCAAGAAGGTGATCAACCAGATGGAGATCGGCAGCTCGCTCTACGACGAGGAGGGCGCCAAGATCGTCGAGGCGATCGTTGAGAAGGCCAAGGCCAAGAACGTGACGCTGCACCTGCCGACGGACTTCGTCATCGCCGACAAGTTCGCGGCCGACGCGGCCACCAAGGTCGTGACCCAGGATGAGGGCATCCCGGCCGGCTGGCTCGGTCTGGACGTCGGCCCGCAGTCGCAGGACGCCTTCGCGGCCGCGATCCTCAAGGCCAAGACCGTCGTGTGGAACGGGCCCATGGGCGTCTTTGAGTTCGACGCGTTTGGTACGTTGTTTGTTGCTACTCTCTGGTTTGTATGATGTCCCCATGAACTGACTTGACGTTGTATCATTGCGTTTTTTTATAGCGAGCGGCACGAAGACCGTGATGGACGCCGTCGTGAAGGCCACGACCACGGGCGCCACCACGATCATCGGCGGCGGCGACACCGCCACGTGCTGCGTCAAGTTCGACACGGAGGACAAGGTGAGCCACGTGAGCACGGGCGGTGGCGCCAGCCTCGAACTGCTCGAGGGCAAGGTGCTGCCGGGCGTCGACGCGCTTTCGTCCGCTTAAGTCAAGCGTTCGGACAAACTGGAAACGAAGAAGACGAGCTGTGCTCATCCGTCCATGCAGTGTAATGCACACGAAATTAAAATAAAAGCTGAACGTGTCACGAAAGCAAATGCTAAGAGCGCATTTCCATTATACATACGCTAGACATACGAGAACACCAGCGTACTGTGCAACGAGCTCTCCATTCATTCATATATCCATTATAATGATGATCGACGCCTGCCTCTCCCTGCGGAGAGCAGCCGCACGGGTCATGTGTGTGCACCTGCTTACACCTCCGTCGCCGAGTATGAGGTCGAGTATTCGATCTGGTCGAAGCCCGTCATCGCGCTATAATTACTGTACTGCTGCTGGGACTCGGCAAAGTCGCGCTCGACCTTGGTGCTGTTCCAGTCCTCCATCTCGCGCTTGTAGCGCGCGCGGTCGATGCGCTCCTTCTCGACAAACGGCGCCTTCTGCTCGTCCGTGGCCTTGGACCACGCCTCGCCGAGCTGCTTGGAGATCTCCGTGTTCTTCATGTCCTGGTGCTCGGCTTTGATACGCGGCCGCATGACCTGGCTGTAGAAGAGGAAGGACGACGAGGCGCGCTTGGGGGCGTCTGGGTGTTTCTTCGCGCGCTTGTTGGGCACGCGCAGCGGTCCGTCGTACGTGGCCATCTCCTCTTCGTAGCGCTGCTTGTCGGACTCAGCGGCGGCCTTCCAGGGCAGCTTGTCCTCATCGGTCATCTTGGCCCACGCGTCGGCGATCGCGCGCATCACGTCCGTGACCTTGGAGTTGTCGGGCATCGTGGCCTTGATCTCCTCGCGCTTGTCCATGGAGAAGAGGATGTAGGGCGACTTGCCGCGCTTGGGCGCACCGGGCGCCTTCTTCTGCAGGCGCTTGCGCTTCTTGCCGTCCTTGGTGAGCGGCACCCATGCGGAGCCTTCGGACGCGGCGGCGAGTGGCTCCATCTTGCTTCGCTGCGTTGCTCTTCGGCGTAGCTCTTCGGGCTTGACGGTGCTTTTCTATGCTATACTCAAACCGAAGCAAATCGAAGAATGAAGGAAAATGTATGCCATACAAAAACGCTATGGGCGAGTGGCTGGCGTTTCCTCAGAAGCTTCTCCCTTCGAGAAAACGGGTCACCTCTCCTATCAAGAGTAATAAAAATACTAGAATTTCAAATTGCAGGGGAAGGCGACGTGCTCAGCCAATCAGCGTGCAGCATTCAAAACCGAATCTAAAAAAACATCCAAAAATCCAAAAAAATGCGCGCCAAAAGAGCTCCTGGCCGTCCACACCAGGAAGGCGAGCAGCTCATGAGCCATGCATCAACACCACTGCACATACATCTACACATGCCACCGTGTACTCAGCTCCCCCCGTTGAGCGTCTTACTCGCTTCCCTGCCCGTGTTGTCGTCCTTCTTGTCCCGCTTCTCTTCATCATCATGGAAGAAAAATAAGAAACCTCTTTTCGAGAATGTTGTATGCTGTACCATATGTTACGCTCTTTCATTGGCTAAAATATTCCACAATTTTCCACCAATCACTGCCCACTTACTGGCGAATCCGTCCCAGCAGACACACATAAAGCAAGATGGCCAAGCACCACCCCGACCTGATGATGTGCCGCAAGCAGCCGGGCGTGGCGATCGGGCGCCTGTGCGAGAAGGACGACGGCAAGTGCGTGATCTGCGACTCGTACGTGCGCCCGTGCACGCTCGTGCACATCTGCGAGGAGTGCAACTACGGCTCGTACGAAGGCCGCTGCGTCATCTGTGGCGGCCCGGGCATCTCGGATGCCTACTACTGCCGCGAGTGCACGCAGCTGGAGAAGGACCGCGACGGGTGCCCCAAGATCGTCAACCTCGGCAGCTCTAAGACCGACCTCTTCTACGAGCGCAAGAAGTACGGATTCAAGAAGCGATGAGCACGTGCAAGACGCGTGTGTGGCAGAGATTAAGGCAAGGAGAGCTCTTCGCAATGCGCTCGTGCGAAGACACTCAGATAGGAGATACTGTGGGCGGTCGGTTGCTCTGCTCCGCGTGTGCGGTTGCTACTAATTAACGAGGTCTTGGGAGGATCCATCGCAGGCTCGTTGTTGTTGGTTCTTTTGTTGCGTCCACTTGCTATGAAGATTCGTCTCGTCATGCAGATCAGTGGATGACCTCACGTGTACTAACCTAACAGTTTATGTGTCTAATGCACGTCGTCGACACTAACTCCAGCCTAGCTGCACCCCACCACGATACACAAGAGATCTGAAAAGGTGCATGGAACCTTATTATGAACTGGGTTTTGCTTATTATGAGAATTGTTATTCAAGCTATCTTGTGTACAAGTGGTGAGTACACAGGTGTGCAGCAACTCTTGACCAGTGTCGTACAATGCCAGATGAGCGAGTGTGAATGCATCCCTAGTTTCTCTCTCAGTTGCTACTACTCTGAGTACTTGCCAATATGCAAGTCTTGTCTCGAAGCTCTCAGTCTATCTAGCTATCTCTCTTTCTTAGTGCTTGCAGCCGCCGGTGATCTTGAGGCACTTGGTGGACTCGAAAATGCTGAAGAGGTTGGTCATGATGGACCAGATGAGCGCGAAGCAGCAGTAGAAGATTGTGATGGCGCCCATGATTTTGCTAGAGCCACCGTGTCGCTTGAGGTGCTGGGTCTGCGCCTTCTGCGCCGGCAGCAGCGGCAAGAAACCCAGCGAGATCAGCTTCATGGCGTACGAGATTATGATCGTGATGGTCACATCTCGCCGAACAGTGCTCGAATCGTTCAAGATGTCATTGTTGTAGACCTGGAAGGACGCGTTCACGTTCTTCGTGATGGTCTTGGAGAACGGGTCCGAGAGGTTGTTGACTGTGGTCAAGAGGCCGTAGATCGCGCCCTCGTTCCCCTCACCGGCGAGCTCGACAACTACGAAGGACGAGATGATGAAGCTGACGTACGACGGCACGTTCTCGACGATGGGCAGGCCGAGCCAGAACCACTGGTTGCGCACGACGTCCCAGGTCGTGAGCATCGTGCACCAGACGTCGATGAAGATGACAGCCACGCCCGTGATTGCGATCATGAGGCGCCAGTTCCAGAAGAGTCCGTACTTGCCCGTGAGGATGAGCGTGAGCACCGATACGAGGCTGCCGATGATGCTGCTCACGTTGATGGAGAGAGTCGTGGCGCGCACCCAGTAGCTCGTCATCGGGTCTTGCGCCACGTAGCTGAAGTTGGCGAAGAGGCCTGAGAAGAAAGTGTAGGCCACGACCTGGTAGACTGCACGCGTCTGGATGGCGTCCCAGAGGTTGCGCATGTATTGCGTGAACGCGGGCGCCTGGACTCGCTTCTCGGAGATGAAGAACCAAGTGAGCGGGATCACTGGCAGCGTGCAGATGCCCAGGATGAGCATGACTGTCGGGAAGCTGATGCCGTAGCTGAAGTCGCCGCCGTAGTCCTCCGAGTTAAGGCCAAAGCCCAGGATCACACTCGCAAAGATGCTGAACATCGTGCGCGTCGTGTAGATTGCCGTCTGCGTGCGGCCACGCGTGGCTTCGGGTTCGCGCTGGGCGTATTCAACTACAACAGCGTCAGCCGCGACGTCTGCGAACAGGTAGCCGAGCGACGCGAGCATCATGAGCGCGATGTACTTGCCGCCCGTGTCAGGTGCGCTGTGATTGATGCTGAGCTTCTGCGCGTCCGTGTACAGGTCCGGCTTGACTGTACGCAGACTCGGGTCCGAGAAATACGGGTCCCCTAGTGGCAGGAATGCCATCGTGAGCAGCATGGTGCAGCAGAGCGACCAACCGAAGATCATGTACGGCCGGCGACGGTACCCGCCAATGGGCACGCAATCAGAGAGGATGCCGATGAACACCTTGAGTGACCACGGGATGCTGAGCAGCGCGCGCGCCGAAGTCGTCTGCGTACCCTCCATGTTGAGGTAGTACGTCAAGAACGGCACAATCGTGCCGGGTAGCGTGCCGTAGACGAGCCCCACGGCTGCGTACTGCGCAAGCAGTCCAAAGGACTCGCGAGAGACCAGTCTCGGTGCCCCACCTTCACGGAGAGCGCCGTCTTCGAGGTTCTGAACGCCCTCAGGGCCGTCCTGCGGGGTCTTAACGTTCACGTACTCCCCGTCATTGGGCTTGCTGGTGGAGCTGATGTAGGACTTGCGCTCCAAGAGGTCGAGGCGAGCTGCCTGCGCCATTTCTGCAAGGGTGCTGGGCTGGGGAAGCTTGGAGGAGGCTGGTGCTGGAGCAGGAGAAACTGGGAATGAGCTCTGCGTTCAGCTGTGAGCAGTGCAGCAAGCCAGTGGCTGCGGGTCCATCTGCTGTTGCGACGAATTGCTCTCTTCGTCTGCTTTGCTGATCATGATTAGTCGTGTGGTGATGGCCCTGCTGATACCGCGAAAGAGCATACAGTACAATAGGACAACCTGCCACCACCCATTTCGAATTGCAGTGCTCTTGTGGTGACAATAAGTCGCTTGGTGCTTCCTCTAAGCCGTCTCGGTCATTCATCCACAGTCGCCTGGTCATGCAATCAGTCAGTGCGCAACTCTCATGTCTCGATCGCGGCTTCGTCGTCAATGCTGACGAGGTCTTGCGAGGAATGCGAACAGCGGGGGCAGAGAACGAGTGGCTCAGTGGCCGTCTGTCTGTCGAGCCGTAG
>JAASFV010001224.1:0-10085 GCA_023334015.1 Globisporangium paddicum
CCTCCTCCCTGCTACCACTGCGGCCCGCGCAGGCGGCCGTGGACTACGGGAGAGCGCCGCGAGTTTGCTCGCATTCTTGTCGCAGGTCGCGTTCACATCGACACGGCCGCCCGCTTCGCCATCATTAACAATTCGTCGTTGAGGTATCAATTACGTGACTTCATGGCGGAGGTGGCAGCGGCCATCGCGGCCGAAGACGCGGCATCAGTAGCAACTGGAGCTCCTGAACCAGACCTGGATGCCTTAGTAGCAGACGAGATCGGAGATGTCGACATGGAAAGCGATGTGAGCAGTGCACATGTCGTGGGTGATGATGGAGGTGAGGATGCCCATGTTGTAGTGGACAGCTCAGCAGTAGCTCCAGCGGGTCATGCCCGCCCATACGATACGCACGATTGCTGCTGTTGGGCACATTTCGGTCGAGGTGTCATCTACAGAGGCACAGTGTGGTTCCCAGAGAGGGGATAATGTGCTACCTATCACACGCCCGGGATCGGGTGCTCGCACTTTATTTGTAGGTATGCACATGGAGAAAACAATCCTCGGGACGTCTTGGAGGATTTCATCGACCATGTGACGTTAAATCTCACGGTTTGTATGTATATGCTCACAAGCAAACGGGTACAGAAGAACATTTACCATGCATGCAGATGCTCGCAGATTCTATCCACAGTCACTGACTATTTTTTACCTATGTGTGTCTACAAATGGCCCGTGCCATACTCACGACTCATTTCGAACCTTTGAGACTTAGCAAACGGATATAGCTCATCTCAAGTGTCGATGATTCACCACACACTAAGAGACTCACAAGGTACAGGATTGAACCCAAGTTTCCTGATTGGCTTCATTCAGCTCCTTCCTTCAACTCGTATCTCCATTTTACTTCATCGCGGGCTTCCGAGTTTGCTCGTTGCCATATGCGATCGATCTCTGTCGCCGAATGGCTGCAGCTTCAGCCTTCGCGACGCCGTCTCGACGGACCTTGAACGACGAAAGCCCACTATCGCTGACGCCGCGGTACTGGAACGCGCTGATCTTCTCCTGCATGAGCACGTGGGCTCCATCACTCGCGAGGATACTGCGAGGCTGTGGTGTGAGCGGACTACTGGCAGCGATCGACCTGGTATCAGATAAGGTGGGAGAACGTGAGTCTCCTCTTGGCGAGCGCAACTGATTTGGAGATGTCTGACTCCTCCCTGAAACAGTAGTGCGAAGTGGACTGGGACTCCGCAGTTGTGCGTGTTGCCGAGTTTTCTGGCGTGATGCGGACGACGAGATACTGTAGTGACGCTGCTGGGTGTTGTTTGGCTGTGAAGGCCGCTCGTTGCTCAACAATGCGTGTCGAGCATCGAGAGCGACGCGTGCAATGTTGTTGCTCGTGACTACGATCGGCGCCTGTGCGAGCGCGTCGATCCCATTTCCCAGCGTGTGCTCCTTGAACACTTGCCGAACAGCGCTTGTGACTGCCTGCCCGACTTTCTCCGCTCCGTATCGCTGAACAAGCATCCGGACTGTGTCAACTGCGACTAGAGTTCGCGTCTGCCGCATTCTGGAGACTGCAGGACTGGTCGCACACTCTGAGGCTTCGACTCTTTGATCAGTCCCCCGTGCTGAATCTGCAGGCTCACGTATCTGGGATGTGAGAGCAGCGCGCACTTTGTCGAGGCGTCGTGTAGTGAGATCGCTAGTTAAAAGTGCCAGACACTCAAAGTCCCGCGGCAGCTGTGAGACCATGTCCGCAAACGCTTTATTCTCGTCGCCTTCCTCTTCAGAATCTGCATCCTCGGGCTCTGCTTCTGTGATCTGGCCGTCGAATCCATTCTCACAGCGACGAGAGCTCGGTCGCCGGCCACCTGGGATGTCAGGTGAATCGCAGCTGCCGCTTCTTTCGAGGATCGCGATCTCGTCTTCGTCACTAAGATTCACGTCGCCCTCTTCTTCAAACGCTTCTTCAGACGCTTCTTCAGACAATGTTGGCATCGTGCTGCCTCGTCGGAAGCGCTCCGGTGTGGTAGTGATCTTTGGCATAGATGGCGACAGCAAATCGTTTGGCTGAACCACTGTGACTTTGTTTGCAGACCCGAGAAGCGCTGTGAACATGCTCTTCTTCTCCACACGCCCAGTCCCGCGACGCTCTCGTGTATAATGTTCTTCATCACCACCTTCGCCACTCGTAAACGACGTGGAGGGCGACGCTCCATCGTGCTCCACTCGTGACAACAGCTTAAGCTCTGCGAGCTGCTCGCTCGTTGACTCGGATGATGTGCTTGGCCTCGAGTCGTCCTGTACGCCGTCCTTGGGCTCTTCTATCCGAAGCGCAATGCTGCGCAGCACGCTCTTCATGGCTCTGGTCAGATAAATAAATGGTGACCTCGACAGCAGCGCTTCGTCGCTCGTTTCGTTCGCCTTGGTGACTGGAATCAGTTGGCCATTGGTGCGTAACGTGCGCTTCTCAACTTAGACCGCCTTGAGGCTCTTGAGCTTCCGGATGAAGTCGGGCACACTCTCTAATCGCTTCTTGACTGCGGACGGGAGGAACGCCGACGTGTTGCTGCCAGTGAGCAGTCGAAAGGCATCAACACTAGACTCGTTCGAAGGCCGGAATCGCAACTGAGACCCATCGGCGTCCAATGTCAGCTCGGACCCGTCCAGGAATACAATCCGCAGGTCTCCACTGTGACCAAGGAACCCCCGACCAACGCCAGAGATCTCTGCGGAGCTCCTAGTGTCTCTCAGCTGGTCGCTCTCGAGCTCGTTCTGGTCCTTCACAGTCAACGACTGATGCAGGAGAGCGTCGAGACTCTGCTGTCGAAAGGAGCTCAACAAGGACTCCGGGAGCATGTCGTAATGCACCATCGGCAGCTTGTGTGTCTCTAGTAGCAGTGCCTGCTTGCGAAGTTGCATCGACCGCAGCGCCAGGCACTGGCAAAACTTGATCAGCACGCGCAGCCTGGCGTCGGTTCTTGTGTTTATCGATAGACCATGTGGTTTCATCTTGCTTTGCGCGTGATCCTGTCGCGAGCCAAACTCGTACCTCAGAGCCGTTCCATCCGCAGCTCTCCCGAACAGCACACCGCTTGACGGAGTGTACTCCACTTCCAGTCCGGTCGAGACCTGAAGCAAGAACTTTGGCAGAAGCCCAGCTTCACTGGATTCCACACACGTCCATGATACGGATGCCTTTGTATCCAAACCAATGTCCAGCGCGGGGACATCTTGGACCTCGAGGTGCAGAATCAGCGACACGTAGAAGTCAAACTCTGGGGTCGAATGCGGAGCCTGCTGCACAGAGACGTCTTCACTATACGCGTCTTGGTAATTTGCAGGCGACACACCTGAGACCGCATCAGCATTGGTCTGGACCACAAAGCTTTCACTTTCTCCTTCCTCTGAGTCATACGCGCCCAGCCCGGAGATCGAAGATACAGACACGTCGTAGTCTTCTCCTTCGATATCCGAATTGTCGTCACTGTTGCTGCTACTGGAGACAAAGTGCTTTGAGGCAGACCGAGACGTCGAGAATTTGCTGTTGCGCGACGCCGCGAGGTCAGTTCGTCGGTTTACTTTGGTTCTTGTCTGCGTGTTGCGAGGAGCTACAACTCGCTGGTTCGTGGCTGTCCTTTCTCGATACACTTTGTCGCCCCGCGCAGGCTGAGTAGCCCCTCGTGGGAGTGGATTCGTGAGCTGTTGGCTATGGCTTACCGCAGCTGAGCGCTTCTGGAACTCTCTGAGCCATGGATGCAGCAACACCTGCTCGGCCGAGGGGCGTCTCGATGGCTCCTATAGTGAGAAGGTAAAGTTAGCAATGCTGTTGCCGCAACACACGCTTGAGTACGCACCGAGGTGAGAAGCCGCTTGATCAGATCTCCAGCCGATGCTGAGAAGCCCTCAGCGAACACAAGCTCTTGGCTGTTCGCGTTGGCGACGTTTGCCAGCGTCTCGCTATTCATGACGCCATACAACAGTTCATCAGCACACGCAGGGAGACCACAAAGCAAATAGGGTGAGGCTACAGTATGTGCAAGGCTTACCTGACCTTGCGGCCTTCGAACGGTGCCTTGCCGATGAGGAAGCAGTAGAGAATGCAACCGAGCGACCACATATCCACGGCTTCGCTGTAGGCCGCGCCATCATTCGCGAGAATCTCGGGCGCGATAAAGTTGGGTGTCCCACATATCGTCATATTGTCGCCGCTGCAATCAATTCACACAAGGATCAAAGCCAAGGAAAGCCAAGGTGAGGATTTAGATCTGCTTGTAGACCTAGGTACACGGGCATTTGACCACACCTCGTTCGCGTCGCGAGTCCAAAGTCCGAGATACGCACGTGGTAGTCGTCCGTGAGCAGCAGGTTCGCAAGCTTCAGGTCGCGATGCAGAACGCCATGGGCGTGAAGGTACGCGACCCCTGAGACGATCTACATATGCAGATCAAAGAGGTACCAATCGTAGACGTTAGCCTAGGATCTAGTTGACTATGTACCAATGGCCACACAGGCGTGAAACCATCGCGTCACCTCGTAGAAGAACTGCTTCGCGGTCTGCTCATCGAGCTTCCTGCCGGGGAGCGCCTTGACCATGGCCGCCACTGACCGCCGTTCGCAGAATTCGAGCACCATGTAGTAGTTACGCGCGTCTTCAAACACTTCCTGTTGTGCACACGCATGCATTTTAAGCCCATAGCGCAAACATTACAATACCTCACTATCGCTTCCAGTATCGTACATGGACGTGGACGATGTTGGCGTGGTGCAGCTGCGCGTGGAGCACCATCTCCTGCCGGATCTTGTTTTCCAAGCGCGCGTGGCGCACCAGCAGCTTGTCGATCACCTTGATCGCCACTCTGCGCTGGTCCTCTTCATCATCACCGCTCTCATCATTCGCTGCTGCCCGCCCAGGCCGCCGGCGTTCGGCCAGGTACACGTGCGCCGTCGAGCCTTCGCCGAGGAACTCGAGCAGCGTGTACTCCTAACGACAGCAGCCACCGTCAGCAGCCCACATCAGCATCAGCACATAGCCAGCTACCTATATAAGCACACACGTACGTTGATGCTTCTCGTGGCCGCCGTGGGCGCAACGCCATTGCCATCACCATCACCACTGCTATCGACCAGCTCCATCTTTTTTTCAATTTGATTGGCCCATTCCCGCCAAAAAAAGTCAAAACCAGCACTCCTACAAACGACATTCACTCCCATTTGCTTTTATAAAATAGCTCTTTATTGTGAGAGTCCGTCGCCACGAGCCACCGTCAGCAGCAGCTGCACCCAGAGACAGCCGACTGTCATGGACGACAGACCCGAGCCTGCGGTGCAGGTTCTCGGCGACGCGGCGCTCTTAGGACACGTCACAGGCTTCATGCGCGGCTGGCCGCTGCTCGTCTTGGAGTTCCAGCGCGACGTCGTGGCCCAGCATGTGAGGAACAAGAAGCAGTGGGACCCGTTCCCCAGGAAGACGGGGCTTCTGCCTCACGTCGCGATCGCGGAGGACAATAGACCAGTGCTTGAGATGTTGATTAAGTTATACCAAGTGCCACACTATAGAGACATGCCCAGGATGTACTTGAGCCACGCCATGCGCTGCGCGGCGTACTTTGGACGGCTGGAGATGCTCAAGTGGCTGTATCGAGTGCTATCGAGAGACCTCACGTGGACATGGGAGATCCTGATGCTGGACAACGCGCTCATAAACACGAAGCCGGACGTTGAGCTGCTCAAGTGGATCTGCGACCACTGTCCACTAGAGTCCGTGCAGCTCGACTCGCGGGCCGGTATGGAGACCCAGGCCAGCGCTGGGAACCTCGAAGTCCTCCGCTTTCTCCAGCAGCGTGGCTACACGTTCCCTCCGTCGGCGATGGACGCTGCAGCGACAGCAGGGCACCTAGCTGTCCTGCAGTTCCTGCACCAGCAGAGCGATCACACCATCTCAGAAAATGTATTCGATGCTGTTGCGAAGAACGGCCACCTGGACGTTCTTCAGTACTTGCACGAGCAGCGAGTGGAAGGTAGCACCAGTGGAGCGATGGATGGTGCAGCAGGAAGTGGCTTCATCGAGGTCGTGAGATTTCTACACGAGAATCGAGATGAGGGCTGCACGACTGCTGCTATGGACTCTGCAGCTTCTAGTGGTCATCTAGAAGTGGTTCGCTTCCTCCACGAGCACCGCAATGAAGAGTGTACAAGCAAGGCGATGGACAGCGCTGCTGCAAACGGCCATCTAGATGTCGTGAAGTTTCTGCATGAGTTTCGCAATGAAGGGTGTACTACTGAAGCCATGGACCAGTCTGAAGCGTGGAACAATCGCTACGGCATATCAAACAGCTACATTGAACGAAACCAATTGGCGATCAACAGAAGAGCGAACTTCTACATCTTGCAAGGCGATGATGATCTGTCGAGCGCTCGTGATGACAGAATTCCAGTCACTGACTCGGAAGCTGAGAAGAAGCATCTTCAGGTTGTCCAGTTCCTGCATGAGAATCGAAGCGAAGGCTGCACTTCTGACGCAATGGACGCTGCAGCGCGGATGGGGCATCTGGAAGTCGTCAAGTTCCTCCACGATAATCGCACCGAAGGCTGCACAGTAGATGCGATGGACAACGCTGCGTGGCAAGGTCACCTCAACGTTGTGAAGTATCTGCATGATAAGCGGACGGAAGGATGCACAAGCGACGCCATCGACTACGCGGCGCGAGAAGGGCATCTTGACGTGATCCAGTTCCTGCTAGCCAACCAAAGCGAGGGCTGCACCACCAAAGCAATGGACGGCGCCGCCACTGGTGGTCACCTCGACACGGTCAAGTTTCTTCATGAGCACAATGCAGAAGGATGCACAAGGAACGCGATGAATGATGCAGCAAAGCACGGTCATCTGAACGTCGTGCGTTTCCTCCATGATAACCGCAGAGAAGGCTGCACCACGCGCGCGATGGACTCGGCGGCGCGATACGGGCACTTCGACATGATCAAGTTTCTCCATGAGAACCGAAGCGAAGGATGCACTGCACACGCGATGGGCTACGCTTCGGGCATTGGCGACAGCCTGGAAATCGTCCAGTTTCTTCACGAGAACCGAACCGAAGGAATCACAGCACGGTCGATGCAGAGCGCACTTGATTACGAGGACTTTGACACTGTGCAGTTTCTACATGAGCACCGTGCAGACTCGCCTCTGCGTGATATAGTGGCCGACGCCGGCTACTACACAAACGCTGAGTTCGTCAAGTACTGCTGCCAAGCCGCTCCAGACGCGATTCCGGAGACGCTCCTGCACAAGAGCGTCGAGATCAACGCTTATGGGCTCTTGAGCGTCTTGTGCGCGTACTCGACGAAAGGCTGTCTCTTTGAAGCACGAGCGCAGGCTCTGCGGCAAAATGATGACCGCCACACGGTCGAGGTGTTGAGCGCGTACATCTGGGAAGACATCGAGTCTTGCAACCTCGCCCAGCATTCGCTAGAGGGACCTCGGAGATGCCAGCGCGCGTCGTGATGATCAGTGAGATGGGAAACATATTCTAAGCGATGCAGTATTACCAATGACGTGTTACCAAGAGTCATCAACAAGAAAGAATCACCGAGCCCGTGGGGCCATGGCAATATGAAAAAGACGCTGTACTTGATGTTAAAGCGCATGTCTTGGGCGTCACACAATGAACAGCGGATAGAAAGAAGACTGGTGGAGGCTTCATGAGGCACGATCCCTCATTGCTTGGCTCCGACTACTTCGGTTCGCCGCCGACACACGCTGGAAGTGAGCCCGACAGTTCCGTAGGGCGGAACGCGCACCTCTGGCACGCGGACATGGCGCACTTGTTCGTCTTCTCGTCATTCGTAGCGCACACTATCTCCGCCCAGATGCCATTGGCCACGTCCTCAGTAGTCACACCTGGAGAGCAGTCATTCACAGGCGGCGTCGCTGGAGCACAGGGTTTGTAAGACGCCGAGTCGGTGGTCGAGTAAAATTGGCAGAGGCGACACGCTGAGACGCAGTCGCTTTGCTTGGCGGTGCACTTGAGATCCCAATCGGCCCAGATTCCCTGCGACGACTGCAGTCCACTCACAACTGCTGCAGAGCAAATGTTTGCAGGCGGAACCCCCGGAGCTGGCGCTGGCACGACCGCGGGTGCTGAGCCTGGCGCGGACTCTGGCACGGGAGCTGGGGGGATGCTATCGCAGTCCGTCAAGTGCTTTGAGTTGTCCGTGTCGCGCTTCTTGCAGAAGCGGCATGCCCCGCTGTCGAAGCAGCCGGTGCCGCCGTTCTTGCACGACGCGTCCGCAACCGCACTGATGCCTGAGCCCCGGTCTCCGTCACTCACGGACGAAGCGCAGGCCGCGGTGAAGCAGCTCAGCAGATGCTTTGAGTTGTCCGTGTCGCGCGTCTTGCAGTAGCGACACACTTCCTCGAAGCAGCCGACACCACCACCTTCGCTGCACGACGCGTCGTCGATGGCCAAGATGCCAGCGTCTTGGTCTCCTTTGGGAACGTGCTGCGAGCACGCGGCGATGCCTTCCACTCCGGGGCTGATCAATGCAACCGCAGCGCACATGTACGCGAGGATCCAGGTCGATGTCTTCATTGCGCACGGTGGCTCTCGGCTCGGAAGGACTCGTTGCTGTCTGGCGAAGGAAATGAAGAATGGAGATTTGCTGCGCTTGTGGGTGAGCCTTGGGTCAGTCGTTTCACGACTTGGCTGACGTGGCGTCGGTTGATCTCTTTTTCACGAGGCACCTGATAACGGACGCCTCTTCGACGAAGAGAGGTTAAAAACCCATAAACCCATGTGTGTGTCTTTGTGATTAAATTTGGCACTTCATGTTGGCCATGGCGGGAGATGAAGATCTCGTGATCTTTATCTCTCTTCATGAGGGCGACTCGACTCTCTCTCTCTCTCTCCGCAGCACTCGTCCTCCTGCTGCTGCTGTCAATGAGCCCGATGCAATCCCCACCATGCGCCGAAGCGGCTGAGCTGTATCTGCTGCCAGGCTACGTGCCCATGACCATTGCTCCTCTCGCTTTTGTCACGGTGCGGTCCATAGTAGGGCTCCACAGGCTCGCGATCTCCACGATGGCAGGCAGAATGGCCTAGTTATCCAAACACGACTGCAGCCTGTGACTCCATCAGATCTTCAATGACCGCCTCCAGATCTCAAGAGAGTTCCATTTCACAATCCGAGTTCAGATATTCGACTACAACGATAGCAACAACATGGAATCGCTGCTCATCAGCATGGTAGTGAACTCGAGTTCCAAGTGTAATGGGGAATCGGTGTGTTCAATCCACAGAGTATTGTTTTGTATTGAAGTAGGTGATTGAATCGATGCTTTGGTGTTTTGGGTTTTGGGTGGACGTTTGCTTCGACAATGTTGTGATCTGAGAGAGTGAACTGCGAGATGCGCCAACCGAAAACAGTGCTGGCGAAGTTCTTTAACTCCAAATCTCGTGCGGGAGCAGTAAAACAAATGCTTGAGTGAAGAGCGAAGCAGCAGTTTTCGACCTTTAATGCACTCTATCGGAATACCACGACTTCATTGACGCTCGCTGTCCGCGAATCCTCCACCCTGCCAGCTCAACTACTTGCCACTCCTGGTTTGCTCCAAAGGCGCAGTGAGCGCGTCTAAACCCACCTTCAGGCTCAAAGCACACGCGCAGTCGCTTGTCAGTATCGCCGCTTGTTTTCTCTGCAGCAGCTCCTTTCTGGTGCCTTTCCCGATTTTGGCGACCAGCACTTGCTACGGACACCTCGACCACGATGTACTCAGCAACGCCAAGTAGGGTGCACACTCTACTTGGGCCAAAGCTGTTGCAGTGGTCGTCGGTGGCTCGAGCCAGCTCGATCCCCCAGTGCAGCGGCTCGCTCAGATAGACGCTAGCGCTCGATTTCGAGACCGGATCTCCTGAGTCTGGATGGGGTGGCGCCACTGAAGGCGCCAAGATCTTGCCAATCTCCGAATGAATCACGCACATCGCCGCCGTGTGCTTGACCAAACCTGCCAGGAACTGATACCGAGACGTCGCATTGCCCGGCAGCCCATTTTCATCTGGCATAGCTTCCCGCAGAGCTGACGCCGACATACTCACGAGCAC
>JAASFV010001225.1:0-10036 GCA_023334015.1 Globisporangium paddicum
GAAGCTGAGTCAATCGGATGACTGGCATTATCACTGTAGGAAGGGAGTAACGCTCTGACTGGATAGAAAATATTCAACACTGCTGACTGAAGTCGAAGTGGAGGGGTCTTTGGCCTACCCCGTTGCAGTGAAGAGCAATCGTGCCTTTGAAAGCAGTTCAAAAGTGTGCATTATCAGTGAATTTATTAGACTCTGTGGTCGGCAAGTGCCCAATCAGACGGCTTGTTGGTCTCGAAATGCAATCTGCCACTTAAAGCGCCGCCAGCATCGCCTTGTTGGCCGCGAGCCACGCCTCGTGGGTCTGCGGGTCCACGCCCGTGAGCTGCTTGTAGTGGTCGGTCACGGTCCCAGCGAAGCCCGCGGCCGTGTTGGCGTCGAGGGACACGAGCATCGCGACAATGGGATCTGGGAGACCTGTGGCGGCCGCGATACCCTTGGCCAGATCCTTTGGCGACACGTGGACGACCTGGATGGGCTTTTCGATCGCCTGGTTAAGCTGCGCGACGATCTGGTCGATCGTGCCCGCGTCCGAGCCCGTGAGCTCGTACACCTTGTGTTCCATGCTGTCACTGGCGAGCGCGCAGGCCGCCGCACGCGCCAGATCGTCGCGGGAGATGGCCGCGATCTTCCCGTCCTTGGCGGCCGTGAACCACTGGCCTGAGCAGTTCGCGACAGGGAGGTTCAGGACGACGTTGTCAAAGTACATGCCGTTGCGCAGGAAGGTGTGGCCTGGGATCTTGCTCTCGCGGATGGCTTGTTCGGTCTGGCGGTGATCCTCCGCGACGAGCGCCACGGCCTTGTCAGCCTCCACGATGGACGTGTACGAGATGTGCTTGACGCCAGCAGCTTCGAAAACCTTGACGGCGGCCTTCTGGTGCTCAAGAAGAGCGAAGAGGTTGTCGACGCTGATGAGCAGCACGCGGTCCACGCCCTGGGCAGCGGCCTCGACGGACGCGGCGTCGGTGAAGTCGACGCGGCGCGTGAGCACACCCATTGAGGCGAGGTCCTTGAGCTTGTCCGGGCTGCGTGAGCCGGCCACGATGCGGCTCGGCTCGACGTTGAGTGTGTGCAGCAAATGGTGGATGGTGAGGCGGCCGAGCTGTCCCGAGGCGCCGGTGACGAGGAGACGCGAGTCGTTGTTGGAGGCTGGCATGGCTGCTTAGTGGTTGGTGAGGTTGGTGGAGTTGGTGCGGATGCTGCAAAGCTGGTGAATTGGGGAATGAATGAAGTTGGTGCCGCCTGCGAGAAGCCTTCGCGAAAGACCCTCCAGCAAGGAAGGTGATGATGGACAGCTTCAATGCGGAACGGATTACGATTGGAACGCTTCACAGCGCGCGTGCGTACACTTTGTTGTTTAATCAGATCTGAGTATTGCAACCGCTGACGTACGTCAGTCAGATGGCAGAAAGATGCCTGCAAAGATACCAAACAGGCGAAAGGCCGCTGGACTCGGAGAGTGGGGAGGTATTGTTCCCAGATCAAGGCATGGCGCTGGTTCATGTTGTACTAATCCCGATTTCTCCAGCAGCAGATCTTGTGAGTGCCCGCTGGTGTGACGCATGCAGCTCCAGAGGCCTCTGGTGTTACAGCTTGTTATCTATCAAAGAGCCATGGGCACTCTAGTGCAGGAATAGACATCATGCTGTACAGCCAGTCAGCCCTCCAAGGGTCGACCGGCCTGCGACAGATCAAGCGTGATTTGGCATCGTGATGATGATTCACTCCTTTTTTGGCGTCCAGCGTATACAATACCACTCCAATTTTGTTTTTACAGTCACACCTCTATAAATAACCTCTATATTTGGATGTTTTTTAAAATAAGAGCTCAAATTTAGGGGTCCCAATAAGAGTATAAGTTTTTGTAGTGTGGGTTTCTATAAGGGTATGAGGAATAAGGGCATCCAAACCGAGGGGCAGCTCAGTCAAAATCCATACAGATGTGAAAAAATGATATAATTCTAGCCGAATATAAGTCAAATCTTAGATTTTTTTATTCTTTTGTTAATTTTAATTTTGAAAAAGATAAATTTTCGTCTTTATAAGGGTATTTGTATAAGGGCAGAGTAGAAAAGTGACCCCAAACGTACCGTTATAAGGAGGTATGACTGTACTGAATTTTGAAACCGCGTTTATTTATTAACCGACTGGTCAATAAACAGGTGTTGAAGCCTACATACAAAAAGCGAGTCACGTCTTGAATGTATGTTTATTGGACTTGCTTTTCTTCGTTTCAATTTCTTCCCATATATACAAAAAAATCGGATATGAATAATATTTTTTATAAAGTATAAAGTATTTTATAAGCAGATAAGACGTGCAATAGCGTCACACTACATAACCAAGCCGGTGACGCACACACACTCATTCACCATCATCACCAGCAACAGCAACAACAGCAGAAGCTCCGCCGTTGAGAACTGCGTCGCGACCACGGGCGCCCTGGTGGTACAGATCTACAGCACTGAGGCCCGGCGCTCAGCGACGCGATGCTCCTGCTGGCGATTAACGTGGGCTTCCGCGCCATTGGCTTTCTTGGACTGTAGCTCAACCTGCGCAAGATCAAGTACGGAAGGCCATTCGTTTACCAACGACTGCCGATATGGTTGACACTGGTGCCTTTGAGCTGCTTTTGATTTGCATCTGAGATTGAAAGATAAATACATTCATTCCACTCCAACATGTGCTGCTTTTTCTGACACTGGAGAAGGACAGTCTGTCCTCCTTGGTTGGACACTTAGAAAAGGGCAAAACTATCGCTATGAAGAACGCTTCAAAGAACATGTTATGATACAGACCTGTGAGAGTGGAGCGTGGCAATGATCCGGACTGGCTCCAAGGCTTCACAGTCGTGTTCAGGTGGCTCTCCTAGGTGTTGATAGTGAGCAAGAATGAAGAAGTCCGAGCTATGCAATTGTTTGATTAGATCTTTATTAGCACAAAACGAAAACGAAGAGGAAGAAGCAAATGACTCAAAACGTCTACCAGAGAACGACGCTTTCTCCAAGCCACTGACTGACTGACTGGATAGCAAGATGATCAGTACGCCGAACCCGCGGCCTTTGCGGCCGAGCCCGAGCTGGATCCACGGAACTTCTTGCCTCCCTTGCCTCCCTTGCCTCCCTTGCTCCCCTTGCTGCCCTTGTGCTTCTTGATAATGCAGCCCGTGGTCCCCTTGCCGGAGCTCGGCTTGGTGGTAGTGGCTGGCGCCGCAGTGGTCGTAGCCGGAGCGGGCGTGGTGGTGGAGCTGCCCGCAGACGACGCGCTATCCGATGAAGGAGCAGCAGTCGTGGTAGCCGGCGTCGCGGTGGTGGAGGCAGGCGTTGCGGTGGTGGCGGTCGGCGTGGCCGTAGTCGTCGCTGGAGCCGGGGTCGTCGCCGCCGCCGCCGAGGCACACACGGTCGCCTTGGTCGGCGTCGTCGTGAAGGCCGTGACCGTGCTGTCCGGGGTGCCGCCCTTCTTCCACGTGCAGCACGGGTCGCCGAAGGCCGCGCCGTTGGTCATGCTCGCACCTGGGAACATGGCCTTGCAGAAATCGGTTGTCCACGTCAGGTCGACGGCCTGGAAGGCCGTGGCGAAGGCCGTGAACTTGGTCTCGTCGTCGTCCGGGTGGCCGAGCGCCTGCTTGAAGGACGCGCCGTTCGGGATGTTGTCGAGGTACTTCTTGAGCGCCTCAGTTGTCTGGACCGCCGTGGCGGCAACCAGGAACAGGGAGAAGGCGACACACTTCATGATGAGTGAGATAGGTTGTTGGTGGTGGTGTGTGGAGGTCGAGGTGAATTCGAGAATGGCAATAGCAATGGACCACCCGCACCAGCGAAACATGAGCTGAGCTGGTCACTTGTTGGCCTGCCTCTGCCAAGAACCCAGGAGCTCTTTGTGGCTCCTGGGCTGGACTGTATAGAAAGTGCCTCCTCTGGGACTCGGGTATAGTGAAACCAAGTGCGAGTTCTTCCGCCGCGCAGCTGGGATCTCAGAACCTTCATTGGCTCAACATACAGCCCAACACTGGGACGCATTTAGCATTTAGCATCCCCAGCTGCCGGCGACGAATATCAGACCAACGCAAGTGTAGCAGAGCTTTTTTACATTTGGGCACTTGCAAGTTTGTTTTTCTTAAATATTAGGTGATTAGCTACAGGCTGAGGCTCGAGCCCTCCTGTGATGATAATCAACCCGTACAGAAGCTGGCTGAAATAATAGTAAGAAGAAGAAAAATGAAGAAGAATGAAGAATGCAGTTGGAGAATTCCTAGGATACTGGTGGTCTGAAGTGCTAAAGTGATAAGACTCTTAAGAATCATAAAACCACCTCTTCAACATCCAGTGCACCCATTTCAGGGAATTTACGAGTCAGTTCCGGCGGTAAAAAAATAAACACACCAAAAGCAAAGTCTAGCAGCTCTTTCGTGAAATTTGATGAATCATATCGGGAATTTTCAGGTTTCGCTTGGAGACCTGGAGGCGTTGGTTCTCCTCCAGTCGTTCTCGACACACTGCTGTTTGCCGCCGCTATGGCTGCTATGCATATGTGCGTCTTTCAAATACTGTCGTGCGTCTCTAAATGCAGTTGTGCAGTGCCTGATGTACGCCGAGAGCTTGAAATTCAAGTTGACAGACTGGAAAAGTTCAAGGTCACGAGCCGTTTGGAATTGTCACGAACTTGCCATGCGGACCAGCGGAATGGCGATCAACGGTCTTCAGGATTCGCTCAAGGGCCCTTCGCTCACTGGCAAATGTCAAAGCTCCATTTATTATTTTTGTTGTTGAGCCACACAGTGCAGTAGGTGATCATTTAGGCTCTCGCCATTCTTTCCCCGAGGCCAGATGTGGAAGTCGCTTGAGCTCCTCGACGATCTCCAGTGTGACACTAAGCTCAGTTCAATAGGATAAGCCAAGAGCTCCATGGACATTGTCCACATCTCACGACCTGCTGCTGCATGGCAGTGGTTTTCTCAAGTCGCTCACCTTGGTCATTCTTCGATTCGCCACCACACACGCACACAACTTCCCAACTCAATCAGTAAGGCAAGCCAGCCAGCCAGCCGAGGCCTCGGTTCCAGACTGCAGCCTATCAGAGCGATAATGGTACGAGCGATCATGAGCGAGTAACAGGATAAGTAGACGAGAGCATGACATGCGGTTCTTAAGGTTGGGGTCTGTATTTGTACGTCAGAAAAGAAACGCAACAAGCATAAATGATGCGGAAAAAAACACTCAAGGGAGCTACGAGGCACATACGCTGCACGAGCTCTTCTGCGCCAGCGATCGCTCGTTGGCTACGACAGAGCCGCGCCAGAGTCGACCTCGACACGTCTGTCTACTCGCGCTGGGGATTGGCTTAGTACGAGGTCTGCTTGGCGCTGCCCGTGTTTGGCGCCGAGGCTGGGGCCGAACCACGCATGCTGCCGCTCTTGCCGATCTTGCCAGCCTTAGGCTTGATCACGCATCCCTTGCCCTTGCCCTTGCCTGGCATCATGTTGCCTGGCTTGCCACCCGGCTTGGTGCCCGCAGCAGCAGGGGCGGTCGTGGTCGCGGCCGCAGGGGCCGTGGTCGTGGCGGCCGCCGGGGCGGAGGTAGTCGCAGCCGGAGCAGGAGTGGTCGCAGCCGCAGGGGTCGCCGCCGCCGCTGGCTTGGCCGTAGTCGCCGCTGGGGCAGGCGTGGTCGCCGCCGCCGGAGCGGCCGCCGACGCGCACACAGTCTTGGTGGTCGGCTTGTCCGTGAACGCCGTGACCGTGCTGGACGGCGTGTCGCCCTTCTTCCACGTGCAGCACGGGTCGCCAAAGGCCTCGCCGTTGGTCATGCTCGCACCTGGGAACATGGCCTTGCAGAACGTGGGCGTCCAGGTCTTCTCGGCGCCGAGGAAGGCCGTGGCAAAGGCCGTGAACTTGGAGTCGTCGTCGTCCGGGTGGCCGAGCGCCTGCTTGAAAGTGGCGCCGTTCGGGAGGTTGTCGAGGTACTTCTTGAGCGCCTCAGTCGTCTGGACCGCCGTGGCGGCGACCAGGAACATGGAGAAGGCGACACACTTCATGGTGAGAGAGATAGGTAGCTGGTGGTGTGTGGGAGGACGCGAATTGGCGAGTGAGCTCCATTGAGAGAGGGCTGAAGCTTCGTCCACGACTCTACAGGGGCGATTAGTTAGTCAGTTCGGCTTTAAGCCCCATAGATTAAGCCCAGTCAACCCAACCAGCCGGACAGCTGGACCACAGGAACGGTGCGAGCTTGCAGGAGGCTCGGTTTAGTTGATTATGCTGGCTCGGGTCATCGCCGCCACGTGAACATCTGGCAGGCGTGAACTCGTATTTGACTGGGATTGACTATGACTGGCTGTTTACAAGTGACCACCGGGAACTGAAGCCTTGGATGGGTCGGGCCTTTACATGCCACTCCGCGAAAACAGCTGGTGCAGATTACCGCATTGCGGACCGACGGAATAGTCGATAAATCAACGAAATTGCGATAAAACAACGAGGAAAAATACGTCAGTATTAAGAATTAGGCAGGCGATTACGCGACATTTGTACAGCTTTTTGGTGTGATGTTTTTACGGTAATTTGTAGCTTTCACGGTCACTTTTACTGGCTAATCAAAGCAAAAGAACGAATGAGAACATCCCATTGCGCTTGGTCCAATCGACATCCATTCACATCGCATTGCTGTCTCCGTCTTGTTGTTGTGCTGCTGCCTGAATGCCAGCTGGGTCGAGCGCCAAGCTCTGAAGCAAAAACACACGCAAAGACTGGAAAGGATTGAGGCAGGGCGCGACGCAATGCAACACCTCCACGTCCCATCGACATGGTGTTTCTTCGCCTGCTTCTCTTTCGCAATCAGCTGGACCGACGGAAATTGCGGAAGAACGTCTGACAGGCGGACAGTCAACAATTGTTTCGGCTCCGCTGCTCACTGCCTGTTGTGGCGCTTGATGGTGCTGCTTCTTGTGTGAAATTCTCGATCTGAATGCCTGCCCTGCGCTTCTGTTGTGCCATACGAGACCACCGGATGTCTCTTCCGTCTATTCCCGAGTGTCAAAGCGGATGTGCTCGTGGCTTGCGATGATAAAACATTTGGATCCATTGACATGAGCTGCTCATTTTCGGTGCAACTTCAACTTGCATCATGGCTCCCAATCTCCCAATCCCAGCAGAACGGAGTATTAATTAACAGAATACAAGGAGGTCGTCGTTCTGCATCCATCCATCTCCGAGCCTAGCTCGGAGTCTAGCTGATACATGAACCTACATGAACCAGAGGCATCCTAGTTGCCCTGAATTATCGTCGAGATCTCTCGCTTGCGCGGCTCTCTTTCTTCAGACCTGGGAGTCACGTGCGACTTGCTCTCTTTGAGAAATCTGGAGCTGCTCAGCATTGATTATCAGGCAAGTCAGATAGTCAGTCAATGACGAGTTAATACAAACAGTAGCAATGGGCTCAAGACCCACTCGAAAACGTACAAGTTACGCAGCAGGAGCGGGTGACTCGGCAGCAGCGCCAGTGCCTTGGAGTACGTGCGCTTGGCCTTCGCCCACTGCTGCTGCCGTTGCAGGAAGTTCGCATAGTTGCCATACACATGGGCGTGCTGCTTGTCAGCATGTGAGTTTGTCATCTGTTGCTCAATCGTGCTGACGAGCTGCTCGTAGCACTGCTCGGCGGAGCTGAGGTCGCCAACCACCGCCAGCACCGCAGCGTATTGCAATCGGTTCTGGATATGCCCTGGCACGAGTCTAAGCGCGACCTCGAGGAGCTCTTTCGCCATGTGATGCCTAGCCTCGCAGTCTCCGCCACGACCGCTTTTCTTAACGAGTAGGTTGGCGTAGTTGCCCATGACATTCACGTCATTCGGCGCTAGTCGCAGTGCCTGCTGGTAGTATTTCTCCGCCAGGCTCAGGTTGTGGCGTGCGCGCTTGAGGAAGTTCGCGTAGTTCATGAGGTTGTGCGCATGCAGCGGGTCGGCCTCAAGCGCGAGCTGGAAATGCTCTTCCGCCAGGTCGAGGTTCCCACACACCAAATAGAGAAAGCGCGCGTAGTTGCCCAGGTTGAACGCGTGGGCACGGTCCATGGCGATTGCCTGCTGGTACGTGCGACTGGTCTCCAGCACATTGCGCTTTGCTTGTTCGAGAAAGAGCGCCTTGATGCCGAGTCGGTCGGCCTGAGACGGCGGTGATGACATCCCTGCTGCTCCTGACTCACTACGACGACTCGTGTGACTGCCGAGCTGGCCACCGAGTGAGATGCGGCCATGCTTGATGCGAAATGACGCCGCAGAGCGTAGGTCGTAGCACAGTTGCTGTTTCTGCTCCGGCTCGAGATCCTTCCACGTCTCCTTAAACGCGGCGCTCGGCATAGACTGGTACCTCGTCAGGACGGGAAGGGTTGGATCAGAGAAGCTTGACATCGAGGAGATCGATGAAGCTGCAGAAGCTGACGAGGCGACCGAGCGCCATGACGGCATGCCAGAGGAGTCCGTCGTTTGTTGAAAGAGAAGCTCGTCGATTTGTTGGACACGCATACTCAGCTGCGCCTCGGTATCGTCTGTGGTATTGTTGTCAGCGTCAAGCCCGTTTCTGACGATCTCGAGTGCCTCTTTGGTCTGCTGAACCTGCTTCCGCAGCTTCGCCTGGATTTTCTCGACCAGCTGGAGCGCATCGACTTGCACGAGCTCGACTGACTGCGCGGTGGCTGCTGCACACGAAGAGAATCCCACCAGCACACTTGACGTCACGAGCTCGTGGGCAAAGTAGCAGCTCATCAGCCGCTGCCGCTCCTTCTCGAACGTCTCCAGCTGCAGCGATAGAGCATTCAGACTCACACGAAAACCCGCGTCCTGCATATGTTTCTCCATCGAACGCTGCCGCTGTCCTCGGAGCTCGTGCAGCTGCTTCCTCGTCTCAAAAAGCTCGCCGTACAGCTCATTTCGCTGCAGCGCTGGGTTTCCACCACCTCCAGGAGCGGGAACCTGTTTCCCTGCTGATATGGAGACGAACGATGACTGGTTACTCTTCTCGTGACTTGGACGCTTCAGATTCAGCGCTGGCACTGACTGAGGATGCTGAGTCTGACCCTGTGGGCCTACGTTCGCCCTATCGTCTCGGCCGCTAGGAAAGTGGAAGAAGAGAAACTCGCTCGCCGCCGAGTACGAGCTCGAGCTGCTGACCGACTTGGTGTCGTCCCCGCCAGCATCTGATTCACTCTCTCGGGTCGTCAAGTCACACAGCAGTAGCTCACTGCTTTCTTGTGGCTGAGCTGACGTCACTGGCTGATACTGCACCTGACCATGCGTATTGACGAGTCGCTGCACGAGCGCATGGCGGCGCGCTTCCCCCTTTAGCCCGGGTGTCTGCGTGCTCTGCCCCCGTTCTTCCAGCACCTTGCGCAGCTCGCCCAGGGCCATGTGCTGGTACGCGTCGATGTGATTTGAAAGTGCATCCTCCACAGCAGCATGTCGAAGGCTTAATACCAATGCCTGAGTGTGAGCTGGATCGGAGGCCTGGCCTCGCTGGAGACGCATGGCGAGCTCGAGACGCCGCTCTTCGCCGCGCAGTTCGCCGGTCGAGGTCGAGACGCCCATCGCAGCGAGCGCGTCGCGCAAATTCGAGAGCGAGGCCGCCATCGCTTCTCGAGTGCACCAGCAGAGTCACCAGTAGCAGCAGCTGATACGTGAGAGCGTGCGTGGCTTCACGCAGTTCGGTGGAGTGCTCATGAAGAGTCGCAGAGATGAAACCCAATTTAAGAGGCGAGCGGATTATATAGCACCCTCTGTACAACCTGGACAAAGTGGAATGTGTACTTGGTATTTGTATACAGTAGTCCATTTACATCTCTGATTGGATATAAACAGGGTAGAAGCAATTTAAATGTCAAGTACACAGTTGAACGCAAACACAGGTCAAATGTCGGTCGGCCAGATTCGGTTTAAAAGCATTGCGCTCTTGATGAAGAGTTGCAAATACCGAATATATCTTCCGCGGCACTTCTTCACCAACTGGCAACGATTTGGCATGGAGTTGATGAGCGCTTCAAGGTATGAAGCCGGAATAGCATCC
>JAASFV010001226.1:0-10027 GCA_023334015.1 Globisporangium paddicum
CCAGCGATGTATGTCTCTCCTTGGTGACCTATGTGTGACTACTTGACTACTTGCTGAAAAAACTCCCCACCATGGACACACACGAGGTACACCATGCAGTGAGTGTAAAAAAAAACCCTACCTTTACTTACGACTACAGCTGGATCATACCGAGACCGTGTATGCCCCAGTGCTTGTTGCTTCCAAGAGACTTGGTGAAGAGATATGCGAAGTTCTTGTCCAATGCAATGCGATTCACCTCCAATTGCTTGCCGTTGAGTTCGTGCATGAAGAGGAACTTGGAATCGATGTGCTTTGTGCGGTCGCTCTTGATATAGTGTAACCGGGCGTTCCCGAGTTACTCAGCACAATATACAGAGTGAGGAAGCGTGTGTTACACGACTTCCACAAGGACTCGTGATAAAAAGGATCAGCAGTTTCTGCAATCTTATTGCCTGTTTGTAACAGAGTAATATGGGCGAAAGGGGGAAGACTTTAACTTGCTTGTTAGCAAGGCAAAAGGGAGACTGTTTCTTTAGGCCCCGAGGGCGGCCCCGACAACGGGTGCAAATTACTAGAGCTTTGTATACTATAGCTAGGCCTACATAAATGTAGTTTGACTGGCTATCTGAGCTCAGTGTTTCTGATTGGCTACTTACTTATCTGTAATAATAGTCCGTGACAAGGCCGCATCATTGCTGGCCATAACTGTTTATAAAGTACGCAGCAAGTTCGCACGTGCCACTTCAGAAGTGGACCCTGCGAACTTCCACTAAGTTCGGACTTATATTTGTTGCGCAGACATTAGTCTGGCAGAGCGGTTACTGCGGTGTAACTCACTTGTGTACCCCGTTGCTTTCCCAATGATCTCTTACATGTAATGCACTGCTCTTATAGCTCGTGGCTTCTAGTGTCGCGCCACAATCGCGTGTACAAACAACCATTGCTTTGCCATTCTTCTCCATGCACTTCGTGTTGGCATGATGCTGAGTGGAAAAATGTGACATGCGCTTGGCAGTTGTGCCATAAACCGATCCGTTCAAGAATCACCCAATTAGACATCGGTATTTTAGAATAAAGCAATTCAATTGGTTACTTGCTCGAATCAGCAGAAACTTGCTGTCGGCCAAAAGTTAGTCTTTTTCCTTAGGATATGTCGTGAGAATGACTTCATGATCTTGCTTTTAGCGCAAAAAGCATGTTCAAGCTCGTTGCACCTTGTCAACGGATTTAATGGTTTTGAGGTCATCTCCGAAAATCGGTCGTTTGACCCAGAGATTGGGCGTTAACATTTCGAATACAAACTGTCGCTGCATAAATACACACGCTGATGCGGTATTGTAAATATAGAGCTTCTCCGCGCAACGCACGGTGTTGCTTTATTATTTAAAAATATACGACAAATTAAAATAAATAAAAGCACAATGCTGGTTTTATTCGTCGACTCAGACTCAGCCGTCTGAGTAGAGTGGGAATAAAGAATTGAGCACTTCCAATTCTTCGGTTGCTCGCTCTCTTCGTCCTACGAGCGCACCGCAGCAGCATGGGCCAGACGGCGAGCAAGGTGAAGGAGGCGCACACGCAGGCCAAGAGCAAGCCCAAGCAGACGCGCAGCGTCATGCAGCAGAAGATCAAGACGGCGGCGGCCACGGGATTGCTCGCGCTGCCGGACCACAAGCTCAAGAAAGTGCCGGCGGAGCTGCTCGCCTTGGCGCCCAAGCTGCGCACGCTCGATCTCTCCAAAAACCGCCTAGAGGAGCTCCCGAGCGAGATCAACACGCTCACGGCGCTCAAGACGCTCAAGATCGCTGGCAACGCGCTCACGACGCTGCCGGACCTCTCGGGGCTCACGGCGCTCACCACGGTACGCTCTTTGTGGGCTGGTTATTATTGCAGTACCTCACCAGTCTCATTATTTAATTAATTCTCTCTGTGTATATGACTTGTGTGATATGAAACCAGCTCGTGCTAGACGGCAATGCGATCGAGAGCATCCCGCTGGCGCTGCCGCCCAACCTGACCAAGCTCTCGCTCAAGGGCAACCGCCTGCGCGAGCTCCCAACGAGCGTCATGCGCCTCGCGCAGCTCAAGGAGCTCGACCTCAGCGACAACGTCCTCACGACGATCCCCGACCACGTGAGCGCGCTGGGCGACCTGGTGGACCTCACACTCGACCAGAATGCCCTGCGCCACCTGCCAGCCGCGCTTGCGCAGTGCACCAAGCTCAAGGTGCTCTCTGCGCGCGGCAACAAGCTCGTTGGATCGGGCCCGCAAGCCATTGCGAGCGAGATCCTGAGCGTCTCGGCCGTGCACATTATGAATCTGGAGGGCAACCCGCTGACCAAGTTTGACCTGGAGGCCATGGACGGCTTCGAGAGCTTTCTGGAGCGGCGCACGCAGAGCAAGAACAAGGAGATCTATGGCGGCTTAAATGCTGACGTAAGTCTCTGCGGCCTCGACTGAGCCAGGTATTGCAACTGTACGTCTGCTTATATTTTTGATTTTTTTTTTTGCCGGTGGGAATAATTTTGCTAGACAACTGTTTTCGAAGAGCTACTTTCGTTGTGAAGGTGTGCGCACCAACCATTTTGTTTCATGTTTTAGCTGAGACGCTTGAGGCTGCTGCTGTTGCCCAGCTGTGTGGTGCCTGGGGTGGGCTTGAGGCGATCACTTGCTCTCGTGATGAGCACGTGCTTGACCTGCACGGGCCGCACAGCCACCACAGGACTCTGTTCATCGTCGCCGCGCTGCTGCTCGCTGATAATTTCGAGGATGCTGCTAGCGATCATACCCTCTAGCTTCGAGTCGCGCTTCGTGAGCTGCGTGTAAATATTGCCAATCCCGCTCTGTGGGTGCGCTCGCATGTCTTCTACAAACGCTCTGGTGGCGTTCGCCCAGACTCCAGTAGCCTGCTGCTCGTGCTCGCGCTGGAGATCGCTCTTGTTGAGCTTTTCGTACACTAGCGCGAGGTTTCGGTGCGCTCTCAGCTGGCCCACTGCCGACTGCGCGTGCGGCAGGCTCGAGAGCCGCAGGTCGCGCTTATGGCACGACAGCGCGTGGCCAAACTGCATTTGCAACGACGCGATGTTGCCCAGGTTGGCGTACACGCGCGCCTCGAGCTCCGTATCTCTCTCGTTCAGTGCGAGTGCGAGCGCCTCTTGCTGGTGGTCAAGCGCCCTCGCAGGCTCGTTCGAGTCCATGAAGAGCACACCGAGGGCCTTGAGCGCGCGTCCACGGATCCGGGGTTCTCGTGCGCGCTGGGCCGCCACGAGCGCCTTCTCCTGCATCGTCCGAGCCCACTGGAGCTTGCCGTCCTCTTTGAGCGCGATGCCAATGTGGTGGCAAAGCAGCGCTGTCAGGGAATCATCACCAGTTGTGAGCTCCAAGGCCTCGGAGAGCTGAGCAGCAGCTTTCTGGAACTCGCAAGTGCCGTAGAGAAAGAATGCGCCTTTGACGAGACATCGCGCGAGCCGCCATTGCGTTTCGACTGCTTTCGCATCCAACTCTGTCAGGAAGAAGCTCGCGAGATTGTCATCACCCGTTGGGGACGGAGATGCTCGCTCTGGTGAATTGCCAGTGGAGTCTATGAGGACGTCGAAGGGATCCAAGTCGCCATCTCGTCTCGTCGGGTCTGCGAAAGAATGTTGGCTGGTACTGCTGTGAGGAAGAAGAAGGCCAGGCGCAGACTTGTTCCTCACGAGCTCATGCGGCTCTCTGCAAAGCGAAGCAGTTGGGAGAACTGGTTCTGAAATTGCAGCTGTCAATGAAGTTGGTGACAGTGCTGTTGTCGTTGGAGGAAGGCGATCCAGAACTCTTCCTGGCTGGCGGGAGTGCTCCCGCCGTGCGTATCGAGACCTCGGCCGTGCATTGAAGCTGAAAACAGTTCCAGTAAACGTTAGAAGAGAAAGCGTGGGCGTACGAGACGATAAGAATTGGACACGTACACGAGTTCCTGGAGGTTCTCGGACGAGCAGCCTTGGACCAGCGATGCAACGCCAGCGGCGAAACGAGATGGTGAGGCGTGTGGTGCCATGACTGAACGCGGAGATGGCGACGTGCCTGTATTCCTCCTCACTAGGCTGCGAGAAGTCGAGCCCGCAGCACATTCTTGGGAAGCCTGAGGCTCTTTACTCTCCAGCAATATTCCTAGTTCCAGTTCGCCTCGGATTGCTGTCTGGCGCGATGGCGGCTTCCACGACGAGAAGGACGACGCGATCGACGACCTCTGTGTGGACATTGGGGAGGAGAGCGTTGGGGTTTCAGAGACCTCGTCGTCCACGCTGTTCCAGTCGTCACCAGCCGCAGATTCGTCTGCTTCAAAGTCCTGGATGCGACTGAAGCTCGTCTGTCTTGTGAATGCCTTCTGGAGACTGGGTTGTGGACCATATTTTCCATCCCCCGTCACTGCGTACTTGCTGGCCACTGCTGTCGGAACGCAAGGTGGCAGCACACGTCTCCGTATGGACACTGAAGATGTTGACTGATGGCTCACACTGTTGGCGTTCTGGCCCGCATGCTTTTGAGGCGACGATGATGGGCGAGAAGAGTATCCTCCGCCACTGGGCTCTTTGTGGCCGCTGTTGCTGCTGGAGTGCGGTCGTGACGACAGTATTTGCTGCTGCTGCTGCTTGGTCTTGAGCGAGTTGCTCGCTGCTGGGGCCGATGCGGCTTTGTAGCGATGTACTTCGGCGTGGAAATTCGGGTAAAGCAATCTCGAGTCCATCAGAGCGAGCTGTAGAATAGCCAACTCAAATGTTTGTGGGGCTGATAGACAGGTCCGGCAGCAGCTCAGAAGTGGCTGAGACGAGAGGTGAGCCGGAAATCGGTTGAGGATTTCTTATATTAGCCTTGAGAGAACACCTCGGCAATGGAATTAGAAGCGCAGGTGCACAACTGAAGCATCCTTTGAGCATCGAGAATGGTCATGTTGATAGTTTACAGATTGGATACAGGGTGTTGATTATTCTAATGCAGGAAATTGATTCGGAGTTACTCTGCTGAGCAAGGCTAGCTGGAAAGGCTTAGGCAATCGTGTGCTGGCGCTGCAGCGGTGGTGGACGAACGGCGCCGCTCTCCTGCTGCTGCACGCTCTTTTTTCGCTTCTCCTGGAAGAGCCGCTGCAGGAAGCTGAAGAGCAGTGTGTTGTCGCTTGGTGGGTTGGCCGTGATCTCGAACGGTGTCATCTCGTCGCCTTTCTTGGCCACGATCAGGATGAAGTGCGTGTCCTTGATCTGCACACGATTAGGACAGACATTCAAATAGGTCAGTCCTAAATTTAAACCTCAATAGACCGCACAACTGGTTACCTCGCCCTGCTCCAGCTGGATGGCCGTGATCGTGCTCCAGCTGATCTTCTTCTGCGTCGAGAAGAGCAGCGGTTTCTTGCGCACGAAGAGCAGCTCGTCATCGACCAGAAACATCGTTTCCTTACGCCACTACAAGCAGCACAACATGATGAGTTAGGATAGGGCAGCTCCCAGGGTGTCTTACAAACAACCTAAGCATTCGTACCCGGGTGTCCTTGGCGAGCCGGAAGATAGGCTTGCCCAGTGCGAGCTGGGACCGCATGCGCTGGTCACCCTCGGCCGTCACGACCAACAGCTGCTCGGCCTGGACAGTGGGCATCCGGCTGAGCTCGGGCAGTGGCTGAAGTGGCGGCGGCTGGCCGCCAGTGATCGTATTGAAGCGCTCGAACTCGGCCTTGTACTCATAGCCCTCGGACTTCTTGCGGCGCCGCGAGAGGTTGCTCTTGGCCGAGAGCTCAGCGATCTGGGCCGCGTTCATGGATGGTGCGCGCTCTGACTGGCGACGCGTGGGCAAAGCCGCCGGCGAGAGCTCCTCAATCGGGTGTGTTGAGAGCAGGGCATCCGACAGCGCGTTGATGAGGCTCTGTCTCGTAGGCTGGAGCATCGGAGCCTGGGGCTGCGCTGCTGGCCCCTGTGACGCCAGCAGTTGAGCCAAGTCCCCAGTGACAGGAGGAGCATTCGAGCGTCTGTCAGTGACCTCAACGCGCTCCAGGTAGACTTCCGTCTCGTTGGCGTTTATGGCCTCGCTCTCATCATCGCTATGCTCATCGATCACTTGGATCCGCTCTGCTGCTTCGTCAGTGTGGTCAATGGGGATGTCGGGACTCTGGCTATGGCTTTCAAGCAACGCTGATGGCGACAATGGTCGAGCTTGGGCACCTGCGCCACCTCCTTGGAGCTCTTCAGCGACGGATGAGAGCGCTTGGTCGTCCTTCTCCGAATCAAACGTGACGGGCTTCATGATGAACGCCTGAGGCAGCGTGTAGGCCATGATGCTGGTCTCGTCTGGAATCGAGTCAAAGTAGATCGAGTCGTTCTCCTTGGTCCAGAAGGCCTGGAGCTGGTCGATCACTATGCGTTTAGTCACGAGCATGGGCACGACACGCTCGCAGCTACCCGGCAACGGTGACAAACCTAGACCGCCTATGCTCGTGCGCTCCTGAAAGAGCTTCTTCGTGAACTCGGCGATCGCGATCGCGCGGCCAAAGCTGCGCGCCTGGTACTCGACTTCAGCCGAGAGCAGGAATGCCTGCGCCTTGTGCAGCTTGCCAAAGAAACTCGCAAAGCCCAGCAGGGTCTTGGCCTGGCGACTCGGCCCTCCGGAGATTAGAGAAGATGAAGAGCTGCAGTTGCGTAGTAGGATGGCCTCAAATGCCTGGAAGGATGCCTGACAGCCGCCGTGAAGCTTCACGAGCACCGACTTGCTGTAGGGCTTGTCAAAGTGCAGCATGGCCTTGACGATCGACAGTTGCTGGGCCTACAGTTCACCATAACCACACATGACACTCAGTTAGGTCAGTGCTCTTACAAGTTCAAAGTAACATTCACTGCTGCGTACAATGGCAAGACAGACGCCCTGCATGCTCTGAAGCACGTCCAGCGAGAGATCCGGTAGACTGCTTGGTGGCTCGATGCCCTCCATCAAGTGCGTGTTCATGAGCTCGAGGATGTAGTCGAAGACGCCCGCGGCCTCGAGGCAGAGTGCTGCGGCCGCGGGGATTTTCTCGCGGTCGCGATTGCGCGTGACGCACTTGGCCTGGTTCAGCAGCAGGATCGCACGCGTGAAGAGCACCATGGGCAGCTCAAAGAGCAGCGGCATATCCTATCATTCACGTCCAATACAGAGAACTAAAGTTAATTGTCGTCGTCCATATTATAAAGTTGTGTACGATGTGCGTACCGTTGGCTCGGACGTAAAGCAGCTTTTCCAGCGACACGAGGCCGATGGCGATGGGTGGAACTGGGTATCAGGGTGGGCAGTTATGTGATACTTCTGCGTTATTCACACATGTACAGTGCACTTGACAATAAATATATATACCTCGTTCGAGCGTAGGAGCCGGCAGTATTGCTTGCAGGTCTCGATGGCCTTGAGCAGCTCGTCCTCGCGGCTCGGCTCGAGCAGCTTCAGGCGGTTCTTCATCTGGATTCCATGCACACAAACCCCATAGGTGCAGTGAGGTCACGACCAACACTCAATCATTTTCTCGCAATGCAGTACCATGAGACGCATGTCCGCCATCTCGGCGCTAAGCACAGGCCCACTGGCGGCCGCGACGATGTCGGCCTTCATGTGCGGCGTCGGGAGTTCGGGCGTGACCCAGAAGGCCTCGTAGAAGGCGTCGCGCTCTGGTGGCGACGTCATGAGGATGGAGCTGTGGTGTCTTTGCTCTGTGTGCCTGGCTCTGGACTGGCGGGCAGCGGCGAGAGGTATGGTGAGCAGCTCCAATTAGATGTCCATCCATTTGCGTTCACAGGGCGATAAGATCGAGTGTACCCATTTCAGCCATTTATTTCTCTTTATAAGGTAAAAGGACATCTAGCAATGATTATTTACAAAAAGAATGATATATATAATATAGATACCCTTTATAAATGTTTCTACTCGTTATATAAGGTCAACACCACTATTTCAGTCCTGGCTTATATTTTAAACCAATCATGCAACGACTGTCGGAGTTTTCCCAAGAATCTCCGATTTTCAGCCAATCAAATGAAAGTTGAAGTCGCTACAAAGATATGCGCCACGTGCGTTTTTACGACCTCGTAATTACAAGAGCCTGGCAGCTTTTCCTCCCCTCATTTCACAACAGAAGCTCAACCGCACAGATCCATTCTATCTGCCTACCAGCTCAAGATGCTCGCCCTCCGCCGCGCCGCCATCGCCGCCACCCAGAAGCGCGCCACCGCTGCTGCCATGCAGACGGCGCCACTCACCATCGACTCGTTCAAGGAGAAGGAGCGCGCCGCTGAAGGCGCCTACTTCAAGTACGTGTTTCTATCAGATTCGCTGTTGGAGCTCTTTGGCTATGAAGAGCTCTTTTGGATATGAGGAGCTCTTTGGATATGAAGAGCTCAATGTTGTCGCTGTGGTCGATAGTGTATAAAGGTATTAATTTATGCTTGTTGCGAATGACTATTGCAGCAAGGAAGACGAGAAGGCGCTCCGCAAGCTGCTGAAGAAGCTCAAGGGCCAGGCTGACGTGGTGCGTAATACAATTAATGTGTATTCACAAGCATGAAAAGTACGAGGAGCTCATTATTTATGTTTACTTTGATTTTAATCTTGCAGAACGATGCGCCGGGCGCCAAGGAGCACGTGAGCCACGACGTGTCCGGATTGAACACGATCCCAGGCTTGAAGCTGACGCAGGAGCAGACCGCGGCGCTCCTCAAGTGGAAGCACGACCACTAAACATCACGCAAGCAAACTCCCTGCAACAAATACCTCAACGTCAATGCTCTGACGCGGCCTGTTTCCCCTCTCCTGTAGCTGTTTTCTCGCCGTAAACTGCCGTTTCCAGAGCCAACGTGGGGGAGATCATGGTATGCAAGCCATCGCAATCAGAACAAGAGAAAGGAAAAAAATAATACTATAACAAACACCACCACCAATTGCTTCGCTGACGTATTTTTGTGGCATGGACATAGTGTATTTCAGGCAAATTGAGTGAAGAAGCTCGACAGACAGCAACACGATTGCGCTTCCGACACGTGCCGTCACCCTGCCGCTTCACTTGTATTTTGTATGCTGCTGGTGTGTTGGATGAACAGGAGTGTTTGCTGTGCACAACCTCATTCAACAGACTACGCTCTCGGTGCTCAAAGCCACGCACACGTCCATTTCGAAAAACGCACTCAGTCACACACACCAAGACTGACAAGCATGATGCTCGCCCTGCGCCGCGCCACCTCGCACAAGTCCACTTCTCAGAGCGCTACGAGGTCGCTTGCTTTCTCCACTGCGGACGATCCCACGAGCGCGAGCAAGCACAAGGCGCGCGAGAACCGGCAGCGCGTCGCGGAAGGAGCGCTGCACAACAGTACTCCAGCGTTGAAGGGCGCGGCGGATGTGTACACGAAGAAGGGTCGCGCGGCGGAAGGCGCCTATTTTGTGTGAGTTTGGATGTTGGTCGTGCTTTGAACTAGCTGCTTGAATGGCGTGACGAGGAGCTAACATGTTGTGGTGATGCTACTACTGGAGGTCAGCAAGGAAGGCCGGGAGGCGCTGCGCAAGCTCGTGAAGAAATGGAGCGACCAAGAAGCTGTGGTGCGTGCTGTTGCTTGCCATTGGTGTGCAGAGTGGATGGCTGAGGTTGACTTTCGTGTGCAATGCAGAGCAACAAATCCGATAACTGAGCGCACCTGTCCGACGGTAGTACTGTCTCCTTCGATATATTCCACCATGCCTGTTCATTCACTGCAGTCTCAGGAGCGCTTCGACACGTCTTCTTCACTTTTTTTTAAATATTGATTGCCATGACAAACCATTTTCAACACTGTGATGTCAAAGCGTTCGCTCGCTCGTCTTAGTTGTTCTCGAAGTTGAAGATCTCAGTTTTAATCTACAGAGCACAGGGATAATGAAGCAGCGGTCAGTAGACAAGCACACAACAGGCAATGCACAAACCAACGGACCTTTTCGAGTTCGGCGGCGATCTCGTCGCGCTGGGTCTGCGCGGTCTCGAGCAATTGTTTGACTCGTTTCTATCATAGAAGAGCAGTAATGGGGGGGGGGGGGG
>JAASFV010001227.1:0-10026 GCA_023334015.1 Globisporangium paddicum
CAATCATCCCCCCCCCCTCTCGCTCGATGGTGCTCAGCTGGATACCTTTTCGCTGGATGGATCGGACTCTCCGGATCTCTACGCCATCTGCAAGCTCAAAGCAGCAATGCCACATCTTTTCATTCGGAAATCTATTTGAACGCATGTGAAAGATCTCGACTGGAGAGCAACTTTCTGATATTTCGCGCGTTCATGTGATCGTTGGGGTAATGACTGTACCACAGTGAACAACTGCTTGTTGTTTGTTAGCACAGTTGGTGGCTGGAGTGGCACGCATGCTGCGAGTAGCGGTGTCCCATCACTTCCCATGCAAACGACGTGATCAGAATGGACTCGTCAGCGAGAAAAATGTCCTCGACATTTACATGACATGCAAGTCACCGTCACCTGTTGAAGGCAGCAAAACGCGTTGAACCAGTCAGTCAGGCGTTTGAAAAAAAAGGAGCTGGCCTGTGGATTGATATCGTGACGACACACAATACGCAACAAAAGCTCTCCTTGAGCCCTCCACTTTTTTCAAAAGCGTCCGTGGATTTCCGGTCTTCTGTTTTTTATTGTGTTTGCTTTTGTTTTGGGGATCGCCAGGTTGAAGGCGTAACTCAGGTTGAAGCGAAATTGGACATAAAACAATCATTTTGCTGAGCCGACCATCACTCTGGACGTGATTGAAGAGACACAGTTCCATTTTTAGAGGTGATGGTCATCGTGTTGCACCCTTTCAGCAGCAAGGCCAGATCGCGTTAGTGTCCATCTGCTTATCATGTTGAAGAGTGCGGGGCAGCCTCTCCCTTGGTTTCCCCTCTTGCAACTAACTCTTCGAACAACTGCAACTCACATTCAATCGATACTGTGGCTGCTGTTCAGATCTGTCCGTCTCTCTTCGTTGCCAAGTGTTGGGCGTCTCTCTCTTTCTCTCGTTTCCTTGACGCGAGTCTTGCACGCATTCAAAGGTATCCTTTGAGGAGAGAGGGGACACACCTGCGCAGCCATGTTGCGACCATCTCCAGGCTGTAGACGTAAATTACATCACGAAGAGACAGGGTAACTTCAACAAGCATCGTCAATCAATCAAGTGAGTTCAGCGTTTCGTTCCCGCGAGCCAGTCATGCAGCTGCACACGAATGAAGAGTAGCCACTTCGCTCTGCAATGGACGCGCATTGCCATAATCCAAGTGCAAAGAGCAAAGGGCAACCGCACGCCACACAGGAAAAGGTTGTTCATTGAGGGAAAGGATCTACAAAAGTGCAACGTGAGCAGTTCTTCCTCCGTGCGTCTACAGGCTGCCCTCTCTCTCCCACGCGCGCGTCTACGAGCGCTGTTGCTGCTTGAGAGTCAGCAGCGTAACCGCAGCGACGCCGGCAGTCACCAGAGAGACAGTCGCCAGTGCTTGTCGTGAAAGATACCATGGCTCCTCCATGGCGGCCTTCTTCGCAGCCTCCTTCTCTCGCTGCGCCTTGGTCTTGCGCGTGAAGATGGACGACTCGGATGCCGCGGAATCAGCAGCAACAGTGGCTGCAGAAGCCGGCGTGGTCGCCTTGCTGACTGGCGCGCCCTTCTGCGCATAAGCGGCCCTGGCTCCTTCCTCGTGACCGCTTCCAAAGATGCCGCCCCATCTCTCGCGCTCTTCGTTCTTTTGTTCGTTGATAAGCTTCGTCACGCGGTCCAACAGCGCGCGGCACGACTTGTCCTTGGGTGTGAGCTTCGCGGCGATGATTAGGTCCTGCTTTGCGTCGCTGTACTTGCCGAGCTTGAACGTCGCTTGTGCACGGCGGAAGCGCGCTTTCGATGGCCACTCTTCGAACAACACCTGGTCGCTGAGACCGATTCTGCCCATCCACGTGACAACGTTGCCATGGCGGTTTTCACCAAGCACCGTCAAGATGCTCAGCGCGTTGGTGCACGCAACTTCAGCATCGTAATACGTGTCCAGCTTGAGCTTGCATGCGCCGATGTTCAGGTGGCAGCGGATCATGGTTTGGAGCATCGTCGCCTTCTCCTTGTGGGTGGCACCATCCTGATCAACACGCTGCAAGTAGCCGAGCGATCGCAGGTAGCTGTAGATCGCGTCTTCGAGACTGTTGTTGCGGAACTGCTCGTTGCCGGTGTCTGCCAGCGCGATGGACTCGGCAATGAGATCTTTCGTCTTCATCTCCTCGATGGACTTCTCTGGGATCTTGACGTCCTTCTTCTGCATAAACAGGCGGGCGTACTCGGTCTTGACGATCACCACTTCGTCGTGCGGGCGAATCTCGTCAATCAAACCTTCGCCATACGGAGTCGAGACCTTCATGTGCATGCGCAGGTGGGGCTCATTCGGCTCCTCGCGCACAGCCTCTTGACGCAGGTACGCGAGCGTCGGGTTCTTCGCAGCAGAGTCCGTGTCCAGCTGGACAACGTACATTTTCGTCTCCTTGCGGAACGAGATGACAACACCGCGTCCGAATGGAGTCACAATGCGACTTTTGTCCGGCAGCGGGGTCACACTCACTGCGCCTGGGTGGTGCGCATCCACTTGGAACTGGTTTCCTGGAATGTACAGACCGGCCCTGGCGGTAGCAGTGCCAAACGCAGCTGGGTGCTGAGCTTGCACTTGAAGCACGGCCGCAGTCTTTCGGAAGTGCTCGCTGCTCTCGTCGTTCTCTTTCTTCTTTAGCTCCAACGCGGCGATCTTGCGCTCGTGCAGTTCCACAGAGTTGTACTCGAACGTAATTCGCACCAGCACTTTGCCTTCAGCAGCCGATGAGAGAGCGTGCGCAGACACTGGGGTCTTGAGGCTGATCCACTTCTCGTGTGTGTGCTGGTCCAAGAAGTCGCTGCTGCTGATCTCCACTTCTCCCAGTACGATGTCGGCGATAATGCCAGCGCTGCTTTGCACGCTGAGCTTGATCGAGAAGTTCTTCGCCTTGACGCCATCGTACACCAGCGCTTCGTTCCAATACGCGCGTCCTTTGCTCGAGTCGAACGGCACGGCAGCAGTGCGCAGGTGCTTCTTCGTGGACTTCTCGAACGCAGACAGCGGCGACACCATCGTCGACACATATAGCGTAGGCTCTTGCGAGGATGCGTTGCCGAGCACCGGATTCTGCGCGAGCACACCGATAAGCCCTTCCACTCCCACGACTTCCACACGCACGCGACCGGCGGCTTTTCCCGTGGTCTTATTGAGATCGACGCCGTTCTTGTTCTGCTTTGGCGTCACGAACGACTCTGTCGCGCGCTGCAGCTCGCTCTCGAGCTGGACCGCTACCAGCTCGTACGGCGAGAGCGACACGCGCTCCCACATCATGGAGTTGCCGAGCGACGACGAGTTGGACTTGGACGACGACGGCGAGCTGCTGAGCGAGCGCACGTCACTCATAGTGACAATTGAATTCGGCAAATGCCCGCGCATCAACCATTTTTTTCATGTTCGTATCGAAACATCCGATATCCCCTTTAAAAAATATTTCATGTTCGTATCAATAATATCCGATCCCCTCTGGAAAGTCCGATATCTTGCACTTGACTTGGTCTTTGTATACTTTCGGTGAAGAGGACAAAACGCGACAAGTCACAGCAAAAGCATACAAAGTCCAAGTCAAGTGTGGATATCATTTTTTCATTTTTTTCTAACGTTATCGGATTTTCTTGACCACAGTTGAAAATAACCACGTGAGAGATCACCCGGACGACGCCGAGAAGACATGGGCACGCGGCGGAGCTCTTCGCCAGCGGGTGGTGCTGCAAGCACCATGCGCACCCGCAAGTCAGATCCTTCACGCGTCAATCATCTCCAGCAGCAGCAGCAGGCACCACCGCTTCGCATGATCTCAATCGACCGCCCCAAGCGCATGAAGCGCGCGCTCGACGCTGCGGCCGAGCAGCCGGTCGACTTGACGCTCCAGCGGTGGCGTACGCACATCTTTGGACGCCAAGCAACAGGATCAGCTCGCTATCATGGGTATGATGCACCTGCACGTGCACAGGAAGAGGAAGAAGAAGACAGCGATGTCCAATTCGCGAGCAACGTGGTTGTGAGCGCCAAGTACACGGCAGTGAACTTCTTCCCGCGCGTGTTGCTCGCACAGATGAAGCGGCCGTCCAACCTCTACTTCCTCTTTATCGCAGCGCTGCAGACGATCAAGGAAGTGAGCAATACGAACGGCGTGCCGACGATCCTGCTACCGCTCACCTTCGTGTTCATCTGCAGCGCGATCAAAGAGGCGCTAGAAGACCGCGCGCGTCACCGTGCAGACGTGCTCATGAACAGCAAATCAGTGCTCTGTCTGAGCGCCATGGGCGACTGGGAGCTCAAGCAGTGGGGCGAGATTCAAGTGGGCGATATCGTGAAAGTGCTCAATGACGAAACGGTTCCAGCGGATCTGTTCATGCTGCGCGCAGAAGAGCTCGACGACCCGAGCGTGGACACTGCAGCTGCCAACAAGCTTCAGCACACCAACGCACAAGAGCTACATTCGACTGAGTCAAGTTATGAGCTGGTCGATCTTTCAAACACTGGCGAACGGGACGACATACCAGCGCCAGCACTGTCACCGATGCAGCAGCGCTCGGGCGGCAACTTGGCGTACATTGAGACGAAATCGCTTGATGGCGAGACGAATCTAAAGATCCGGACAGCGATCCCACTGGTCGCGACGCTGTCGTCGCTGCCGTGTGACCTCAATGCGCTGCGTGGCGTGATCGAGTGCGAGCCACCGAACAATCGTATCGCGACGTTCGACGGGAGTTTTTCCGTGGCCCTAAATCAAGACCAGGCTGCCGCGCTGGGTCTCCAGGGCGCAGGCGATAGCCAAGGTTCGCCAGCATCAGCAACGGACTTGGCCAAGACGGGCCATCACTTTCTGCAGCAGCTGACGAGGGCACCAGGCGGGTCACTGAGTGTTCGCGTCCCGATTACAGCGAAGCAGATGGTGTTGCGCAGCTGCGTGCTCCGCAATACGCGAGCGATCATCGGCATTGCGATCTTCACGGGCCACGAGACGAAAGTGTTCTGCAGCAACACGGACCCCGTCGTAAAGACGTCGTCCGTGGAGCAGCGCCTTAACTCGCTCATCATTGGCGTGGTCTGCATCCAGCAGCTCGTGTGCTCGCTGGGCGCGCTGCTGGGCGCCTACTGGATGATAGCAAAGGGGAACGCGTACTGGTACCTGCACGGCTCAGCTCGAGTGGGGTTGGACCAGTCGTTCTCGCCATCTCATGAGCAGCTCTCCGGAGGTGGCTTCCCGTTCCAAGAGCTCCTCAAGCTGCACCTGCGGTACTTCATCATCATGCAGAACTTTGTGCCGATCTCGCTCAACGTCTCGCTCGAGTTTGTCAAGTACTGGCAGGCGTACTTCATCGAACAGGACCTCAACATGTACGACGAAGTCTCGGATACTCCTGCGCTCGTCCGCTCGTCGGCTCTGAATGAAGACCTGGGGCGGGTGCATCACATCTTCACGGACAAGACTGGCACACTCACGATGAACCTGATGCTCTTTCGGTTCTGCATGATCGACGGGAAGCACTACGGTGGCGAAGTGCATGACGAGAGCGAAGAGAGTAACTTGCCCACCACCAGGAGGCGCGCGTCCAGTGTCGACCCACGCAACTCGTCGCAGTTTGTCAAGTTTGACCCCACCGAGTTGTTTGCCGACCTGCGAGTTGGAGACGAGCATGCGGACCACATTCGACTCTTTTTGCGCCACTTGGCGCTGTGCCACACGCTCATTCCAGCAAAACCGTTTGCTGAAATGTGTACGAGTACATCGCCAGAGTACTCAGCGTCTTCACCAGACGAGCAAGCGCTCGTGTCTGCAGCAGCACACTGCAACGTACGCTTCGTGCACCGGACGCCGAGTGCGCTGACGATCTTGGAGCCTGGGGCCGATGAGCCCAGCGTTTACAAGCTCTTGAATCTTCTGGAGTTCGACAGCGACCGGAAGCGCATGACGGTGATCGTAGAGACGCCAGAGGGCGAGATTCTGCTGTTGTGCAAAGGCGCCGACAATGTTATCCTCGAACGCCTCGCAGCGGATCAGACAGCCAAGGTCGACGAAGTCTACTCGCAGCTCTCCTATTACGCCAAGAGCGGCATGCGCACACTCTGTCTCGCGCACAAGAAGATCGATCGGGTCGAGTACAAGCAGTGGAACCAGCGGTTCGTATCGGCCATGTCGTCGATGGACGAGCTCGTGAAACGGCGCCAGGGACTCCCAAACGCGATCGACCCGCTCATGCACGAGATTGAACTGGACATGACCCTCCTGGGAGTGACTGCTGTGCAGGACAAGCTCCAAGATGGAGTGCCCAAGACGCTAGAGCTTCTTCAGCAGACAAACATGAAGGTGTGGACGCTCACAGGCGACAAGATGGAGACTGCGATCAACATTGGCTATGCGTGCTCGCTGCTCACAAGCGGCATGGAGGTGATGCAGGTGTCGTCGGACGAGTACATCGCAGTGGCGAAAGGACTCCAGGAGGTGGCGATGCGCCAGGAGAAGATCTCGAAGCTGTCGCATGCAGCCAAGTCCTTGGAAGCCAAGCGCCGTCGTCGCATGCAGCAGCAGACGCAGGGCCAACCGTGGCTGCAAAACATGAAGGCGTCGATTGAAACTTTTCTCTTTGGGGCACCACCACCAAAAAAGAAGCGCGTCCGTGCTCGCAAATCGACTCGTCGAGACAATGCGTCATCTCTTGGTATCTACTCGCCAGTGTCGACGCTGGATCGTGACGACCACGCGTCGGATGGAAACGAAGCCGATGACGACGACGAAGAAGGCATTCTGCTCGCACGTGGCGGTCCGTTGGGCTTTAGCACTCAGGGCCACGCTTCTTCTGTTTCTGTCGCCACGCCGACTATCGCGCTGGTCATTGATGGGAAATCGCTCGAGAATGCGCTTCGTCCGCGTCTTCGCCCTCTCTTCTATCAGGTCACCAAGCTGTGCTCGTCCGTGATCTGCTGCCGCGTCTCGCCCAAGCAGAAGGCCGACATTGTCGAGTTCGTGCGCTTCTATGAGCCAGAGAGCATCACGCTGGCGATTGGCGACGGCGCGAATGACGTGGGGATGATTCAGGCTGCCCACGTGGGCGTGGGCATCTCGGGCCAAGAAGGGATGCAAGCCGTGAACTCGTCCGACTATGCGATTGGCCAATTCCGCTTCCTCCAGCGACTGCTCTTTGTCCACGGCCGCTGGGCATATCGACGCGTGGCCAAGCTCATGAGCTACATGCTCTACAAGAACGTGACGTATGTGCTCACGACGTTTTGGTTTGGCTGCTTCTGCGGGTTCTCCGGCCAGCCGTTGATCCTGGACATCGCAGCGCAGAGCTTCAACGTGCTCTACACGAGCCTGCCGCTCGTGCTCTTTGCCGTTCTGGACCAAGACATATCGTCCGAGAGTGCAGCCAAGTTCCCGTATCTTTACTCGCTCGGCCAGAAGAACGTTCTGCTAGCGCGCCGCGTGTTTTGGCCGTGGATCCTGAACGGCATCTGGCACTCAGTGGTCATCTTCTTCGTCTCGGCGTGGGGCTTCCAGGGCGACTTGCCGCTCTCAGCGCACCATGAGAACCATCCAGCGACCGTGTCGTCGAGCGGCCAGGAAGACGGACTCGTCACGCTCGGCTTTGTCGTGTTTACAAACTTGGTCATTGTGGTGAACCTGAAATTGGTGCTCGAGACGTTCATGGTCACGTGGCACTTCATGACCACGATCTTCGCGTCCATCACGCTCTGGTTTGGCATCGGCACGCTCATCTCGTCGCCCAATAGCCGCTTCCGCCACGCAACCGGCGAAATGACGTTCCTGCTCAAGCTGCCGACGTTCTGGGCGCTCTGTCTACTCGTCGTCACGTTCAGCTTGATGCGCGATCTGCTGTGGAAGATCGTGCGCCGCATGAAGTTCCCGTCGACGTACCACATCCTACAGGAGCGAGAGATGCTGAGCATGAACACGTCGCCGCGCAGCATGCTGAGCGAGTACAAGGGCGTCATGTGGCCCGACGTCCAGGTGCCGATCATGGATTACGCCAAGATGCTGCGCCAGATCCCTCCGTTCGAGAGCGCGCAGGAGTCGTTCATGCGCTCGTCTCCACTCGCCGAGAGCCTGATCTCCAGTAGTACGAACGAACCTGAAGGAGCTAGTCGCCACATCCGAGCGCGTCCGTCTTTCCATGCGGCCGAGCTGCATGAGGACAGAGGATTCGGTTCCTGGGAGGAAGGGGCCCACTACGAGATCCACCAGCTGATTGACGGGAGCTCTTCGTCGTCTCCAGCAGCTCTGACTTCAGGCATTCATGCGCCAACTGCAGCGCAATCGACGCTGGCAGTGGACTCGGATGCAGTGCGGAAACAGTATCACGGTTACGCGTTCGCGGAAGACGAAAATGTCGACAGCGACGTGGAAGCAGCGTCCATGTCCAAGAACTCGGAGAAATACAGCAAGACCCCTCCTCTTCATACTGCAGGTCAGCTGACCGCCGCTGCTGGTGGCCGTACGTTCAAGAAGATACTCAAGAGCGTTCGAGGACCCAAAAACGCATAGTTTGTGTCTATTAAAATGGAAGACTTGAAGAAGACTAATCTCGATCCCTGCTATTGTCTGACCAAGCTGCTACAGCAATAATGTCTGTCTGAACGAGGCAGTCACGTGACAAGACCTCGTCGGTTGCGCATTGTTGACCTTCGCGCGATGTGCACTCGAGCTGCTGGGTATAATGTAAATAGCACCTCTCGCTGTACTTGACTCGTCGAGCAGCAAGAACAGATCCGATAGTGTTGGTGACCGAGATGTACGGACGCGGTGTCCTCTCGGGTTTGAAATGATCTGAGACCGCAGCTCTGTACGCGCGTGGCATGATGACTCGCTCAACAAGATCACCAGCTTTAGGATCAGCTCCAGCAGCGATATACGAAGGTGCGTGTGACTTGGCTTGGCCCACACTCGTCTCTGAAGCCATGTTTGACACCAGCAGCACCAGAATGTTCAAGAAATCACATTCCTGTGTGGTTCAAATGGTACATGTGAGAATGAGTTTGTTGTACAAAGGATACACCCCAATTCTAAGGTAGACATACCGGTTCCCAGCGAAGATCGCCGTCTTCGTACTCGAGCTGAAAAGCACGTCCTTGCTGATCGACCTGGACAATAGAACCTGGGAACCAGGACGACGACTCGTGCCAATAGACGAGGACTCTTGCTCCATGCAGTCGAAGCAACGCCGCATCCCCGCCATCCTGTGAGGAACAATTGGGAAGCGTCAACTGGAGCTGCTGGAACGCCTCGGATCTGAACGAGAACGCCTCGGGAGTGAAGCGCATGCGCTCTCCAGCCTATCAAACTCAATACAGTCAAGAGCTACAGGTAGTCAAAGTCCGAGTGTGATCTAAATTCAGAGTACTGTACCTCCCAGGCCTCTTCTCCATCGTCGTACTGGACAAAGAACTGCTCGTTGAGCGCGTCGTCAGCTTGAGCCACGCGCCCAGCGAGCCATTCGCGCTCCTCTGTCCAGTAGACCTGCACGAGGTCGCCACTCACGAATTGCCAGTCGCTACGAGGAGCGACAGGAAGCCCTGGAGCTGGGTGCACTGCTGTTGTGACCTGACTGCCATCGCCACCACCAGAAGTGCCGCTGCTGCTGCTGCTGGAGGCCTCGAACGAGTCCGAGTACTCGTCGAACTCCTCGTCTTCGTAGACAGCGGACTCGTCCTCAACCAGCGCGTCGCCGCTGTCAACAAACTCGTCGCTCGACATTGTTTTTGAGAAACCGTTTCGGCAACCTTCATAAATTTAAATAGTTAGAACATCCCCAGCAGTTCACGGCAAACGGTACATTACATACAGTGCACGCCAAAAAGTTAAGGACAGCAAAAAATAATTGAATTATGTGGATTTTTTTTCGAGTTTTGTGTTTGCGGACGAGCTTTTTTTAGTATGTTAGAGAACGTCATCAGGACACTCTCGTGGTGAAATCGCAGCTCGATTTGACTTCTTAGAGCCACATGAATGACCGATATAAGTTTAGAGAGGACGACAAAATGATAGGGA
>JAASFV010001228.1:0-10024 GCA_023334015.1 Globisporangium paddicum
CACCCGTTGTCGAGGTCGCCCTCAGGGCCTAAATAAACAGCCTCCCTTTTGCCTTGTTCAAAAGCAAGTTAAAGTCCTTCCCCCTTTTGCCCACATTGCTCTGTTGTAAACAGGCAATTAGATCGCAGGAATTGCTGATCCCTTTATCACGAGTCCTTGTGGAAGTCGTGTAACACACGCTTCCTCACTCTGTGTATAGTGCTGAGTAACTCGGGAACGCCCGGTTACATTCAATGTGGTGCGTCCTATTTTACAACTACGCATAATTACGCGTGTGTGTTGGAACTGCTCCAAATAAAGGGCGCCGCCTATGATACGGTACCGCCATTGACATGCACTTTAGGGTAATAGAGTTCTCACAAGGGCTTCCAGGGGAGTGAAACACTTGGTTGTGGCTGAATCCGGTATAGTTTATACCCTAACTCCAACTCCGGGTGGCAGCAGTCAGTGGATTTTATATGTCCTTTCTACGTTTGAGTGCTCCTCCTTTGCCTTAATTGGTGGTAAGTGCTCCTCATTTGTCATTAACCCTTAGAATAACCCCGCTGCGTGCATACATTCTACATGCATAGGGACAAAAGCCGCTCCGAGGTCATGCATCTTGCTGGGTTCTATTATTCGTGCAGCATGAAAATCGAAACTTGAAATCACTGTGACGCAGCGCGCATCACTGTGAAAACAGAGAAGAATATCTGGATAATCTGCTGGATAATATCCTCTTTAAGGTGTTAACACTGTCTGAACGCGCGAATAGTTAGCGCAAAGTATTAATGTGCTCTCCCGGGTTGTTATGAATTAATACTGTAAAATGGGTGGCTGTGAGCCACCGCCTCCTTTTCATACAACATGTTTCGCCTAATATTACTAGAGACCTACCTACTTGCCTACATTTTCAAGAGCTCTCCATGGCCTAGACCCCCACTGGAAGCATGGAAGACCTGGGGGCTGTGGCTGTGGTGCAAGAGACAAAGGTTGTTGGTCTTGGTGAAGCGCTCGCACTTACCCACTTGGCACGGCTGCGTGAGCCAGCTGCCAGTGCAGTTCGCTACCACTCCCTCGTGACTCAAGTTGCTGGGACTTGGACGTAGGCGATGGCGCGTCACTAGCGGCGGCGAGAGCCCAGCAAGAGGCGTGAGTGGCCGTGAGAGCTTAGCGATATTGGCCAGTGACGCCAGCCGCTTGATCGGCTGCGGGGAGCCAATGGCGATCGGAGAGCTCCGCTTGCCGAGATGCAGCGATGGGCGGCTCTGGAGGTTGCCGAACGTCGGCAGCGGCGAGAAGGTGCGGATCGCAGGCAGCATCGGCACTGATGGCGAAGCCCCACCGAAGCTTCGGCCGCTGCCTAGCCCAGCAATACTGACAGCGTGCCCAGACTCGTCATAGCTGGGGTGGTGCGGCTCCATGTGGAGGCTCGGTCGGTCCTTGGCGAACGCGTACCCTGGGAGCCCGTCGAGAGCTCGCTGGGGCCTGAGTCGCCAGGTCTGGGATGACAGAAGAGCCTTGACTTGTGGTGATGCGCCATCAGATCGCTGGCTTTGTTGTTGATATGAGCTGGGCTGCTGCTTGTCCGTGCTGGGTTCAATGGAACGGTGGTGTGGGTGCGCACAGAGCGCCACGACTGACTGCGGATTGCTCTGCACGGGTGTGATGACCGAGCCCTTGTGGTCGCTGCAGAGTCCTCCTTTCACGGCCTTGCGGATGCAGTCCGCTATACTGCACTGCGAGTTGCCGCCGTGACTCTGGCAGTAGCTGTTTGCGAGCGCCTTCTTGCTGCAGTTGATCGAGAGGCACTTGCGGTAGCCGCCGTGGCCGACGCAGAGGCCGTCGTACTGCACGACCTTATTGCACGCGTCGATGCGGCAGCGCTTACCGCCGCCGTGCGAGATGCACGCGCCACCGCTCTGCGCGCGCTTGACGCAGCCATCGAAGCCGCACTTCTTGCCACCGCCGTGGATCCAGCAAAAGCCACCGGTCTGCGCGCTCTTGGTGCAGGCCTCGCGCTGGCAGCGCTTGCCGCCGCCGTGGGCGACACAGAAACCCCGGCTCACGACGCTCGTCGAGCACCCGTCGACCGCGCACTTCTTGCCGCCACCGTGCGAGATGCAGAAGCCGCCGGGCTTGGCCGTCTTGGCGCACTCGGGGAACCCGCAGCGGCGAGCTCCGGGCCGGTTCGTCGAGCCATTCACTGGCGAGGCGTGGCTTGGGGGACTGGGGTTGCTGGATGGCGAAAGCGCCGAGATCATGGTCATCGCTGCAGACTGGGGTGACTGCGAGCTGCTCGTCCAAGTTGTGCCTGCTGCGCAATGATAGATTGGCACGATAGTATCAGAATGTTGCTAGCGACAGTCAAAATATATCAGGGGTAGTGGCAGCTTTGGGTGGCAGATTGAACCCACACACCCCATTCTTGCCACCAGCGACGATATACAGAAGGCTCATAGAGCCAATAGTTCACCTTGTCTGGCGGGGATCAGCTGAGTGCTGGCCACCATTGGCTGGTTATCTGGCGCCACGAGTGGGTTACGAAAGTGAGATCCGGTGGGTACACTCGGGTGCAATGGCTCGATCTGGAGTGCAGGCTGGTTGTGAGACTGACTGGTATTGAGTTGTGTGAGCTGAGTCAAATGTCGGAATGAGCTGATGAACTGAGTGTGCGAGGTGAGGAGTGGAGCTCAGTCGCCTGACTTGACTTGACTATAGTGGATGGAATGGGTGCCTTTTTTTAACTGGACGCAAATAAAAAACAATCAGTGCAGCGTTTCAGAATGGCTCACTTTTTTTTTATCTTTCTTTTGAATTTAGAGAAAACAGTGTGTGTTGTTTTATTACCGTTGAAGAATCTATAGGGCTATAAATAGCTGTTTATTGTAAGACTGGGTGGAGTTCGCAAGGTATTTGTGCGCGATTCAACGCGGCAATATGTTTGGCCATCAGGACCTGGCGATATATATATTAGATTTAGGAAACAGTTCATCTCATCCTTTAGGTTGTCTTGAAGATTGTATGGGCGGAGAATTCGATGCTGGCTACGTTTGCGCACGCCCAGAAATATTTACAGCTACTAGACCAATGATGGATTCACTGAACTGTTTATCATCATCATCATCCAGTAAATGCTTCTTGAAATTTATCCCTACACATTTGGGAGCAGATACAAACAATATACTAGCTTATCCTTACACATTTGCAAACACATACAAAACAACTACGCAAATATATAAGTAATAACTACGCAGCACGAAACAAGATATGCAACATATTTCAAGATCGTACTTTGGGAGAGAGTGAACAACAACAAAAAACTTATTCATAAGAAGAGGAGCAGAACGTTCGCTTTCTCATGTACGTCAGCAGCAAATAATTCAATTCTGCTAACAAACAAATTCAATTTTGTCAACAAACAAATACTAGCAAGTGATATGTTTTCTTCTTGAGAACGGACTTGCTTGTTGCGGAATGCGTCTCTGCCATTTTTCGCTTTTCTCATTTTTCTTTTGCGCACGACCCCCCATTTTGTTCCTCATCGAGACTTTTCTCCTCAATTTCCAGGAAAACTAGCCTAAAGTATTCATGTCGATACTGTATACATTTGATTGTAAGTCTTGTAAAGCTGTTATATGCCCCGCAACAATATATTAATGCTAAGTTGCTACTACTTTAGTATACCAGTACTGCATCTAAGCTCTCGAAAACTCACAATATAAATTTCCAAATTGAACTTTGACTTCCAATATCAGATCTAAACAGAAAATGATTTTGACCACTCAATGCGTGTGACTCACTCTACATGATCAATTTCACACGAAAGTCACAGCCCAAAACAATAACAAAATACTCAAATATATGGCCCGTGATAGCCAGAGAGAGGGTCTGACCAGACGAGCTCATGTCATATTTAGAGTTTCGCGCTTTGGCTAGCTGTGGAGCTGCCCCAAATCAATAACTACGTATTTGTGGCAAACATATTTCAAATGATATTCTGAGAAGACTGAGAAACATGAGCCGATCTCATAGGGCTGTGTGTGTGAATCACTGCGTTTGTAAATATGGGTGCGCGGCCGATCCCCATGCACACGGTACGTCGCTGCAAGTGCCTCCGAGGTTTATAAATAACATTACACAATTAGTACTTGACCTGATCAACTCGGGATCATGTGTACAAAGTATTTATAGCGAGAACCTCCGCATCAGCCGCTGCTATTGCGTATTCAGCCCCCAATGATTCGTGGTATCTTAGATCAATGTAATTGGCTGTGAGTTCGACATGCACATCAAAGCAAGCATATATCATACACGAGCATATCATACAGGTTACTATTACTAGAGCCCACGACTTTATGTATGAATATATATTTTAATAGTCACGACCTGATAATAATAGCAGCATCATACATATATTTCTTTGATGTACATTTATTAAATATAAGTCGCTTTATTGTATTGAAATAAAACACACAACTGGAATTTCTTCCGATAAATAATCCCAAGAGCAGGAGTCAGTTCACTCCTGCCAACCAGCCACGTGGCTGAGAGTTCAGCCTCCAACAGAAATATCTGAGCTTCGTGCGTGGCCATCAATGAAGGTGGAGGCAGACCTCCAGAGACCTCTGCCACGCACGATTGGACGCTACGCTATGGGCGTGAAGTTTCGATGGATGGCGCCATTTTCGCGCCGTCACGGCTGTCTGTGCCATATACTCTGTGGTATTTATCTAGAGAAATAGGTACCCTACACTCTTGGAAGCTTGTTGCTGATGTGTCTTTCGATGCGCGCTACGCTCAACTATCTTGATGCCGAACTGACTCTGTCGGCGTCACAAGCGAGCCAACGTGTCAATTGCAAACCTTCCATGGGCGGATTGTAGGACAAGCGAGTCCAGTGTAGGTCGAGTCCTTCGTGGCGTACTGCATGTGTGTCCATCAATTTCACTTCCAGCTTTCTCCTTTTGTCTATCGACCGCTACGACTCAACGACACAGAATAACCACTCGCTGATCAACAAAGGTTCATTGATTGGCCTGGGTGATCTCTCTCAGTGACTTTCGGAGCTCCTGGATATTGACTACCATCTGTCTTTGATGCATGTTGAAGTTGCCTTTCTGGCCACGACTGACTGGAGGTGGCTGTGGTGCGCAAAGAAAGAAGAGAAGGGCAATCACCAACGCCTCTCGTGGCTCAAGAATCCACAAGTTTGAGCAGCCCACGAGTTTTTCGAAGACAGGCGATAGGCGAGGAGGACTCGATTTTGAAGGCGATAGTATAGTCCTGAAAGCCTCTGACATCCTTGCCACGAAGAGCGAGTCGCGTGGTACGCCTTCTGTTATGTTTGTCGTGGACAATCATCAACGCTCTCACCCTAAAGTCTGCTGAAACTACAGCATTTGCTGAAATCTTGCCGGCCTTCTTGGCCTTTTCTAAAGGCACGGCACGACTACCACGTGTGCGTGACCATCGAGACACCAGTAAATCCGCTGAGCGTGGCCTCGAGCGACCGCAAAGGTGGCGATGCCCAGGTAGGGTTGTCGGCTCGTCGAGCAAGTCGATGTAGTGGCCAACCACGAGCTTCTGAGCCCCAGTAGGATGACACGCGTAGTGTACGAGCTTGCCGCTCACTTCGTCTACGCTCGCAGTCGCACTGAGCTCGACCACTTTGCTCTAGAAGCTTGAGATGCCACAACCAGCTGACCTTGCACCAGTACATCTCTAAGTCGCGTAGCTAGAGCTCAACGATGCGGCACTGCGGAAGCACGCGAACCGCGCAAGTTCATCGCGTCCATGCCACACGATCTTTCGCCCACGCTCTACATCATCTCGCGGCTCTTGGATCTGCACAACAGCACAACTCGAGCGACACGCTCAACTACATGAGCAGCTTTGCCGCCATGGACAAGCTCATTGAAACTCTCCATCACTAAGTGTACTGCCCAGACGATCATCGACTTTGCGCATTCGCTCACCAAGGTCCTGGACAAGTTCCCGGCCACCTACACGCTCACATCGCAGCTCGCGGCCAAGGCGCTCGGCCGCAAAGTGTCGACCTGGGCGTGGTCTGTTTACCCCATTCCTCAACAACTATATGTGCATGACGGGCACCCAGTCGAGCTTGGCGAGCGCGTTGCTCGTGCTCCGTGCTTGATATCATTTAGACCAAAGTTGTTGCGACCGACCTCATCCGTCCTTTCACTGGGATTGATTTCTGCGGGAGCTGTTCAGATTGAATTACCGTTAGGTTCGCATACCAGTATGTGACGGTTTCTATCCTTTTTGTACCGGTATTGTCTTCTTACACTGCCCGCTTTATTAGTGCGCGTACAGGTAAGCACAGTCAACACTGTACACCCTCATAGAAGCAACACATACATTTATGGAGGTTATTTGGCAAGTTTCTTTTGAGCCTTCAAAGAGAACACTTCATGTTCGCTTTTATCTAATAATGTCCTTCATGGACTGGTATTTGTCCTTTGTGCTTTTAGTGATCTCTGGTCATTCACCTTTGCCGCCTAAAGGAGAAGAAAGGAGAGCAGACAAATTCAATCTCTTCAAAAGACAGCCGACAAAATCCAGTCGCTCCCAGACCCAGTGTTTCTGCTAATCGTCGCCTAAGGCACGAAATGCAAAGCGAGACCCCAAGTTGAACAAATAATCAGAGGTGTCAATGTGTTTTCACTGAAAGCTTTTTCTCACACCGCGCCACACCAACATGGGCTCCTCCGCTGGACTGAAAGTGCAAACAGGTCAGACCTATAAACTCGGGTCCCACGATCTGGCATTCATCATCAGCATGCACTTCAATTCCTTTTAGGTCTCTTCACAAAGAAGCCATTTTGTTAGGGAGGGTTTCAGCCCTTTGTTTTAGGACTGCTTTATTTAGGGACGGATAAATTAGTGACACACGATTGACAGAAAGAAATTCAGTGAGGCAATTGACCGCGAGGCAATTGACCGCATTCGCGTGCGTGTGTGTTTCTCAAGTGCCACATCTCTCGACTTGTCTTTTTAGGCGAGGTGGTCCGTCGAGAAGCTCCAAGTGCATCAATCACCTGGTAATTCAGAATGCCAACGTCCAATGTCATTCGGATTTGTTTTCCAGGAACATTTTTAAGAGCCCCTGTATCATGTACTCGCATGTATCAAGGATGGGGGGAAGCCAACAAACAAGCCTTCCAGAGTAGAGCTCTGCGGTCACATGAGCTCGTCAGAAGAGCTCGGGTGTCAGTCTGACGCTCACAACCTCGGCTGTTGATTCGTATTTGAGCAACGAACGTCTGAATTCCTGACTCGATTTATTGCAATCTGTTGAATATCATTCAAGTGGACACGCGGCGGACATTACACCAACCGAACAAACATGTAACGGACATTTTTTAGCCAACCAGACATACAGCAGAAATTACCAACGATATGCAGATGCAATGCCGTACCGGTACATTTTACAGGCCGTCGTTTATAAATGATCCTAGCGGAGGCGTGAGCTCATCAAGTCGGAGGTCGATGATCGGTCGCCGACAAGAAAGCCTCGGGGCTTTCTGAGCGCAATCTATCGTCGACAAGACAGGCTTGGGACTTTATTCTCAGAGATGGAGGGAGAACGCTTTGCCATTGCTGCAAAATAAGGATAAGCGGCGCCAAATAGGGATAAGCAGTGATATGTGGAGATGTTGGTGGCCGTTTTATAGGACATCAAATCCATTTTATAGGGACACCGAGTCCTAATTTGTGGTCATTCTAGAAAAGGTCGTTTCATTGTTGAAGCGTGAGTAACAGATGACAATTGGCAGCGTGGCGGATCTTATACTGTGATCCTGCATATTCCTTTTTCATCTATTGTAAAGAGGTACATACAGAGCCAAGCCAGATATGTACCAATCCTACACGTTAAACAGGTATTTAACTAATTTCGAACTGACTCGCTGGACCGTCTACGCATCGTGAGCGTGAAGAGCTTTTGGAGCTCTTCACGAGAGGCACGAGCGGCATACTGGGCGACAGTGAAGAGAAAGCTCCCACTGACATGGGATCAGAGTTCCTACGCCTTAATTCCTCCTCTATGCACAGCAGAACGTCGTGATGCGGACGTGGACGGATCATTCGGTGGGTGGTGGAACGCTTGGGCTGTCGGTTCGTCAAAGCGCCTTTTCTTTCTTCCCGTCCACCACCACTTGCTCGCTTCTACGCTTCTCGCTCCAAGGCTGCTGCTGCTGGTTTGGTTCCCCTTCGTTCATTCCGACAAATCCCAGAACCCCAGAAGAGAGATGCAGCAGACGCGTCTCTCCTGGACACTTGCAGCGCTGGTGCTCGCCAGCGCTGTACTTACCTCGCTGGCCAACGAGACCGCCTTGACAGCCTCCAGCAACAGCACACTGACAGCCATTAGCAGCACCAGCAGCGACGTGTGCGCGGCCGCGTCGTGCAGATTGTCAAATGGCGCGACCTGCAACCGCACAGTGGCCGGTTGCCCCGTGTGCATCACGTTCCAGGCCGCGACCAATGAGTACACGTGCACAACAGTCGTCAAGGCCACCAAGTTGTGCGCCCAGGGCTATTCGACCTGCGAGAGTGCATCAGTGGTGACCCCCAGTCCGAGCCCGTCCAGTGCAGGCGTCAAGGTGTCCAGCATGTCCTCCAGCGCCGGCGATGTCTTGTCCTCTCGTAGTGACTCTGGAGAGCTCCGCATTGCGTCGGTGCGGACTGAGGCGCCCGAGACAACCGTCACCAGCACCTCGACCGAGAAGAACTCGTCATTCCCAGTGTGGATCGTCATCGGCGCAGGCATCGTCGTCGGCTGCATCCTTGCGGCCGTGGGCGGCACCATGTACGCGCGCAGGCGACAACACACTCGGCAGAAGCAGAACATGTACAACGACACAGAGTTCGACAGCGGCCGCGGCGACTCCGGCACCAAGGCGTTCGACCTGATGTTTGCAGGAGGCAGTCATGACGCCGGCCGAATGACCACGGGCATGGACTTTTCCGACTCAGCGCTGACGGCCACGCCGGCGACGTCCAAGGCGAACTACATGGCGCCGGACAGCTCGACAGCCGCCGAGGGGGCCGTCTTCCTCAAGAGCGATTCGTGGCGCAGCACTGACCCGCGGAATACGACCGCGTCCTCCCGTAGTACGACCAGCACAGCCGCACGGATAGCCGCTCTGGGCCCACCTCCGGCCATTCAGCCGTCATCTTTCAACTCGTTCCGGGGAAGCCAGCACGTTAAGACGCTGTTCATCGATGATCTCATGGGTCCGCTGGACGCGAGCCAGCTGACTACCGAAGTGAGTGACTCAGTGCGCGAGTCGGCCGACGCGTTCCACATGAATTCGCCCCACTCGGAGTGGATGTCCTCGGCGTTCTACGACGACAGCGACGACGACGGCTCCCACAGCAGTATCGGCACGGACCTGCACGACTCCAAGATCTCCATGCTGGGCGACGACGGTGGCAACGCCAGTGGCAGCACGGACTTCTATGCCAGCAACATCTCGATGCTGGGCGACGACGACGATGACTTCCCGCGTCGCAAATCCGAGCGCGTCGAGACCGAGAGCGTCACCAAGTGGAAGCAGAAGTTCTACGTCGAGCTGTAAGCGCAGCAGCAGCAGTCGATGTAGGTGTTCGTGCCGTGGTGGTGATAATGTATTATGAAGACGCCGCTGCGCCGCTGCGACGGAGCGAAGTGAGAGCTCTGTTGCGGTCGGCACGCGCGCGTGTAGCTGTTTAGCGAATAATTAAGGTGAGGGAATATGAATGGCTTGAAGCCTTGTTTCTTATTAAATAGAGAACCTGCTGCGAAGATGTGACAGAGTTCATACTGCTCGTCATCGTCCTTTCCTGTGTGGAGGTCACGCACGCTCAAACTCGCAATATATGCCCGCGAGATGAGGCACTCATTGTCATCTCCTTCTGTCTTTGGACTCGCCGTCCTTCAGAGCTCGACCAGCGTGACCTTGAAGCACGTGCTCTTGTCCGTGCCGTTGCCGCCACTGGTCTGGCCTAAGTTGTCAAAGAGCACGTGGTTGTCGTCGAC
>JAASFV010001229.1:0-10014 GCA_023334015.1 Globisporangium paddicum
CCAAGCTTGTCCAAGTGACCACCTGTTGTTAGGCGGAGGTAACCTCAAGATTTGAAATTCTACTCGACGATGCCTATAAATAGTTTCCGCTTGGTCGACGCCTCCAAAACCAGAAACGCTAAGTTTTTGATTGGTTAAAATTATAGAACTATCATCCAATCGAGTGGAGTCGTAAACCTCTGATTTTTTATACCTTTATCATTTCAGTTCCTTTAATATGTAATATCTGGGCTGAGGGAGTTGGTGCGTTTTTCACATTCCGATAATGGGGGGGGCTGTCTGTAAAAGCATCACCTTGAAAAATTCACCACCACAAGGACGTACATGCGCAATGGGCTCATTCGCCGATTCGCTGCCGAGGTGCCACGTCCGAAGAAGTCCCCTCGCCAGCAGCAGCCGCACATGATGACGGACGCCGTGACGCTCTTCGTGGGTACGTACTCGCGCAAGGAGTCGTTCGTGAACGGCCAGGGCAAGGGCGTGTACGCGTTCCGCTTCGACCTGCTCACGGGCGAGCTTGCGCCATTGGGACTGCAGGCCACGGTCGGCATCAACTCGTCGTACATCTGCGGCACGGACAAGGCGCTGTACGTCGTGAACGAGTGCGACGAGCCGCTCGCGAGTGACCCCACCAAGACCACGGGCTTCGTCACGGCGCTCGCGATCGGCGACAACGGCGCGCTCACGCAGCTCAGCCGGCACGAGACGCGCGGGTCCTTCCCGTGCTACTTAAGCATGAACGGCGACAGCGACTTCCTCTCGGTCGCCAACTACGGCGGCGGCAGCGTCATCCTCTTCCCGATCAACGCAGACGGCTCGCTCGCAGACGCGTCCGACTTCCACGAGTTCTCCGGCGCGAGCATGGTCAACCCGGACCGCCAGGAGGCGTCCCACTTGCACAGCACGACGTGGGGACCGCGCTCGAACTTCCTCTTTGGCGCCGACTTGGGCAACGACCGCGTCGCGCAGCTGGAGCTCAACAAGGAGACCAAGAAGCTTGTGACCAACAGCTCTGCTGCCTTTGCGACGCGTCCCGGAGGCTCGGGCCCTCGTCACTTGGCGATCCACCCGTCGCTCAAGTTCGTGTACGTACTCGATGAACTCTCCAACATGATTGGCGTGCACGCATACGACGAAGCGACTGGCACGATCTCGATCTCTGCGATCCAGGATATCTCAACTGTGCCTGCGGACTTCACGGGCGCGAGTTTGAGCGCGGACATCCACATCTCGTCCTCCGGTGCGTTTGTCTACGCCTCGAACCGTGGCCACGACAGCATTGCGATCTATCGCATCGACCAGGCGGACGGCGGAAAACTGGAACTCGTCGGCTTTGAGTCGACGCGTGGCAAGTCCCCACGCAACTTCCTGATCTACCGCGACTTCCTCCTGGTCGCGAACCAAGACACGGACACCATTGAACTGTTCCACGTCGACGGAGTTAACGGAAAGCTGACGTTCACGGGTATATCGGCTGCTTGTCCCACGCCAGTCTCGCTCTTCATCGCCCCGCAGTAAACAAACAGCAGTATTGAAGAAGATAGACAGCATGTCAGTCAAGAAGCCACAGGCCAGTTTGTATCCAGTTGGGCTCTAATTTTGAACCGTTATGCTCACCAGCAGTTAACACACAAGCGCTGTTTGGTCACTCGGTTCAAGCGCATTTGTTCGTTTTGCCACAAGCAAGACCGCACCATCTTGAGAGTGAGCATGCCGCGCTCATCATCTGCGAATGTCCACCGCGTCTGGTCCAGAGACAGCAACGATGCGCGACGCGTGAGCGAGCTTAAAGATGCCAGTGTTGCTGCAGCGCTGGCAGCATACGCCCCCAGCCACAGCTTTCGTCGCGACCTGCTCGCGTACTGCCGCATGGTGAAAGTGACGCCCCATCCGAAGCTCATCCCGATGCATCCGGACGAAGAGGAGAACCAGGGCGCAGATACCAACAGCGGAGGTGCCAACGTCAACATTTACGACCTGAGCGAGACGGAGAATGTCGCGATCAAGAACTGGCAGCTGGACGAAGGAAATTGTCGAGGTTTGTGCTTTGCGCTTGCGTTCTGCCCCAAGATCCACTCGCTCTGGTACGTATTGTAGCCAGACGCTCAGAAATTGTTGTTGATGAGCAGCTTGCTCACGCAATCCCCCTATCTACGTGGCGTGCAGTTTGTTCAACGTCATGCTGTCTCGAGACCAACTAGAGCTGATCTGCCAGACTATCCCAAAGACTCAAGTTCAGATCTTGCAGCTCGAGTGGAACTTCAGCGAGACCCATTCTCCTGCCGAGCTGAAAGCAGACAGCGAAGTAAGAACTTCGGCAGATACTGTGGAAGTGGAATCAGAGACCGTGACTGGGGACTCAGTTAGTGTCCTTCACGACTCGGAAAAAGTAGACGCTGGCGACGATCGTTCGACAGTGTACGCGCAACTGCTTGGTGCCAGTTCGCCACTAGTGTTTCTGTCACTGCGCTCGAATGGCATCACGTCAGCTGGAGCTTTGGAGATCGCAAATGCGTTGAGGAACAACACGAAGGTCCAGAGCCTCAATCTCTTCCAGAATCGCGTTGGTGACGACGGCGCACTGGCCATTGCGCACGCCCTGCCACAAAACGCGACGCTCAAGTCAATCTCACTCGCCAGCAATAACATCAGCGGCAAAGGGTGTGGATTTTGCATCGCAGTGAAGTTGGCATTGTCTGGTGCTTACTGATAGAAATCGCATCTTCATGCATGCAGAGCAATGGCATTGATCAGCTCCATCACGAGATACGAGGCGCCTCTAGCACTTCTCAAGGCGATCGAAGACGCCGAGAGCAAGATTCTAGCCGAGGTTTGATTCAGCGACCGTGTCTGTCCTCAGCCATGACTCGTATCTAATCGAAATGGTGTGCGTGTTCTCTATCAGATTGAGCATGCGAAGAAGGCCAAGAAGAAAATCGACCGCCGCACTGCGATAGCGAACCTCGGGCTGCCCATCTTTGAGGTCATCGACGGAATCCAGTTTGCTCCTGGAAACAGCGTGCTCGAGGAACTCATCCTCAGTGGGAATCAGGATATCACAGAGGCTGACGCATTTGCGATGAGCGAGTCGCTCGACTCGTTTCAGAGCAAACTGCAGACCCACCTGCGCCACGTCAAGCTGCAGCGAATCCCGTCGCTGCGTCCGATCCACCAGCGCGGCCACAAGCTCTCCGAGTTCATCGTGCTCTAAACAAGTTGGTAGGACAACTTCATACTAACTACATTATGAGCAATGACTTTATCAGGACTCCTTGAAGTTGCCCTCTGCATCGCCACCGATTTGCAGCCGCTCTTCTAACAGATCGAGTGCGATCTTGCGGAGCATGTACGGATATACCCACCTGAGCGCTGCCAGTAGCAGAAGCACGAGCCACACGATGAGCACTAGCGTGTCGAACGGGAATGCGCCACCGAAGAGCATCTCCTCCACGACAATGTCAAAGACGCATTCGCGCGTCTGAGGGTCGATCACGGGCGACACGCCCTCCATCTCTGCGCGCAGAGAGATGTCGAGCGCCACTTTCTCCCGCAGTGGCGAGTCAGCGGCGGCGCTGTTAAGCAGATCCAGTCGGTAGGTTTGGCTCTTGTGGTTCTGGTCGTCGTCTTGGAATTTGCGAAGAGCTCCAATGAGAAGCTCCTGGGGGTGGAGTCGCAGCTTGGCTGTGTTCAGTCGACGCACGGGCGTCGTAGCCGCAACACCATCAGCAGCTGCTACAGCTGCGAGTAGAGATGCTGGGAGCAGCACTTGTTCCACCTGAAGTACGAAATTCGTTGGGATCGACGCCGGGTACGATACCTTGACGTCGTAGATCTTGCGTGGCTCCAGGTCGTGCGCGCGGTAGAGCTGCGTGACGCCACAGCGCAAGCGCTCGCCATGACGCGGCGTCTCTGGGTACAGATGCAGCGTCTCACTCGCAGCGGTGACCTCAGCGACCGATGCGACTGTACCTCCTACACCGCAGCAGACGAGCAGCAGGAGGGCGGCTACAGCGCCACTGCACATGGTCGACGATCGCATTCGACTTGCTAATGGACTGAAGCTTATATTTTGAGGTTGACTATATGCGGTAGTTGGCTAAATACTCTGGTTTGATTGGGTAAAAATATTTTGGCCTATATGATTGGCTGGAAATCTATTTCTTACGGACGGTTTAGAGTCTTTTAATTGGATAAAAAATACAACCAATCACAGCGCTGGAATTTTAATGGGATCTTACTCGACCAACGTCAGAGGTGAGGTTGCTGAGGCTGCTTCATTCCAGAACACTTGAGGAACGAAGCAACCTCCCTCCCCTCGCCTCCCTACACAAGTTACCAGCCCTCTTGGACTTGAGCTTTCAGCAGGTTGAGCCAGCGGAGTGTGTGTTCATAAGACATCGAGTGCAACAATCGGACTCTACCGAGCAACTCTGAGGAATTGCCCAGGCTTGAGCCCGCCACACTCTTGTTGTTGTCAGCCCCTCCAGTCGTGTCGACTTGATTGATCACTTTAAGTCTTCATCTTCACCTCGTAGTCATGTTTTCATCTTGGCTCGCAGCGTCAGGTGCACGGTCCGCGCGTCCAAGTCGCTCGCGCTACCGCCGCTGCTACTGCCCTTCGGAGCCACTGGCTGTCCCAAACCTCCTCCACCAGCTTGCACTGATATTGGCAGCTGACGCCACAGGAAACCTCCTCGCAGTGTACACAAAACCTGCACGTCAATCCACTGTGAGACCACGAGCTCCTTCTGCTTCTCTCGGAGTGCGGTATTCGCCAAGTCTTCTGTAGCACTTGCAGAGCTATTGGAGGCAGATAGCGGGGGAGTGTACGTGATGTTCACCTGAACCTGTTGACCAGCGCTCAGCGCGCTCTTTATAGGTTCAAGCGAGAAGAGCTTGGCGTACTCGGGGTGCGCCGCGTTCTCCACCACCACAAGCTCAAAACTGCCAGTTGCTGCTCCAGTACCAGCACCACCACCCGATACTGGGGCCCCAGGTTTCCCAGTTGCTGCCTGTCCAGAGTTTAGATGCGTCTCATCATCGGATGGTGGCATTGTGCTACCAACCAAGAGTTGCTGGGTAAGCGGTTGTCCGTCACTCGTGTCATCATCTCCGTCTTTGAACGTGAGCGTGAGCATCTGCTGCGCTTTGCGAAGGCCCGCACTGAGCAAGAGTGGGTTCGCAGCCGCACCAGAGCCTGATAACGCAGTGAGGTTTACTCCTGGCGGTAGATCGAATGGATCGGCGATCACTGACGGAGGCGCTGGTCCGAGAGCTAAAGAGCGCGGGCTCTCGGCCACCACTAGCACATTCGGGGACAGATCCAGCTGCGCTGGAGCAAAGAGGTACAATTGATCCTCCCAGCAGCGCCCCGAGAGCGTGAGTACATGCTTTTCCGACTCGTTGGGCACTTTGATGCGGAATTGCTGTCTGTAGTGCTCGGGGCGCTGCAGCACTGGGTTGAACGCCACTTTTACGACCAGCGAGCCCTGTGCTGGAATCAGCGCTTCGCTGGGCGTGAACGTGAACACCGGGAGGCTGTTGGTCGTAATCACGGGCTCGGAGCTCTCAGGCCAGAGCACGATCGTGTACGTCAGTGGGAATGAGCTTGCGTTCGAGAGCACGAGCTCATGCACCGCTCTGTTCCGCGCGAGCATGTCCTTGAAGTCAAGCCAACCGTCTGCTGGCTGGAACGACAGGCTCGGGTTGATCCCTACACCTCGCAGTGGGACGCGCAATGTACCGATCGAGGGCGAGCTGAGCTCGAGCTCGTCCTCGTAGACGATTGGACTCTGCGGTTTGAACTCCATCTTGATGACGTGCGAGCCGCCATTGTTCTTGATGGGTCTCAGACTGTTGATCATGTGAAAGCCACCGAGGACATGCAGAGGTTTGGCACTCAAGAGCACATCGGACTTGGTCGAGCTGTTGGTCAGTGTGAGTTCCATGATCAGACTCTGTCCGATCGCTACTTGGCTGTAGTCGAGCTTGGCTGGGGTCGCAAACACCTGCGGGTCGATCGCCGTGGTCTCGACTTGAAGTGAAAGCAGCGGATCTCCTTGATTGTTCGCATTGCTTGAGTGTCCACTTGATGTCTCACTCCGACGGAAGCAGAGTATTGTCCATCGGTGGTGAACACTTCGATCCTCCAGTGGAATTTCAATCTGCCAAGGTGTTCCTGTTCCAGTAGAACTGCGAAATAAATGGCTTGGAAGTATTGGCGTTGCACTCGTTCTGCTGTGGTTCACTGTAATACCTGCAGCTTCGCTACGAGGCACTTCAAGAGTCCCAGCATCCAGATTCTCCGCAGCCTGTACTAGTGTCTCGTGGTCGTCCTCGGCACCTATAAAAACTGGTGGTGGCGATGGCTTTGCTGATTCGTCAGACGGGAATGAACTCTCTGCCATTGCGAAGATCTCCTCAGTGGGCGCAAACACAATCTCAATGCGCACGCCGGTGTTGGGCTCCAAGCAACTCACCAGCGGCGTCACGCGCAGGAATTTTGTTGCGCCCTCAGACAGCAGCAACTCGAGCGACTGTGTCTTCTGCGATACGTTCGAGCACAGAACACTGAAGCTTTGACTCTGGCCGAGTTGCGTCGCGCCGAGCTGGACAAAATTGTGGGAGAGTACCACTGGCGTAGTGGCGCACAAACCTGTACACGGGAGGAAATAGGTTTTGTTGAGGGACGTACGCACACAGAGCTTGGCTCGCAGTGGCGTGGCAGTGCTTGGCTGGTAGATGAGCTTCACTGTTTTCTTCTCGAACGGGAGCAGAGTGACGCCGACGCCGTCGCCTGGATCGTCAATCTTGATCTCCTGCGGGAGCTTGAAAAAGCCAAAGTGTTGAGGCAATCTGGAGGAGTTATCGATGATCAACATGTGGGAGACACTATGTCCAAGTGGACACAAACCAAAGTCGATTCGGTCCATCGAGAACACAAGTCCTGATGTTGTGAGTCGCGCGATGAGGAGGAAGAGCACGGGCACGGCCTGGTCGGGGACGACTACCTGGATGGGTACGGCCATGAAGCCGATACTTTCGCTGCCAAAGCCCTTGCGTTCCAGGCGCTTCCACATCGCAGGCTTTGGTCGGAACTTGACTTGGACCACAAACTTGCCCAGCGCCTGGACGTACCCCATGTTGGGCGTAAATTCGACCACTCCATCAAGGGCTTTGGGCACTCGAACCTGGATTTTGAGCGCCACTTTGCCGCGATTGCTCACCTCGAGCTGATGGCGATAGAGTTTTTCGTAGACGCAGCAGCGCAGGTGGAGTTCTGAATTAGCCGTGAAGATCGGCACCTGGCTCGACTCGGCAAACACTGTAATGATACTCGATGGCAGCCTCGTGGACCTGGTGGAGGCTTGCAGGCCTTCCTGGATGAAGTCGACCGCAAACACTTGGTTTGGAAGACTCATGGGCGTCGAGGGCGAGAATGTGAACACGATCTGAGAGGTGGAGTATGGAGCGACAACCCCACTCTTCGTGTGGCGCAGTGGTGTCTCTGAGCCCTCAGGACTGTAAACTGTGAAAGTCTTGGCGAACTCGAGAATTGCCTGTTCTGCAGTAGAGAAGCCTGGGTTTGAGTCACTGGTTCCTGGGTCTGAGTCCTCGTCGGGTATAGTCAATGCCTCGTCGGATCTCACTACCTCGTTGCTCACATTCGCTGCTTCGTTTGGGTTCCATGAGTCTGCTTCAGTGAACTCGCCCACTTCCACAGCTGCTAAGGCACCAATTTCACCCTTAGCCACGCCCAGCGCCTCCTGATTCTCCTCACCAACATCCACATCTTCACTCAGATCGTCTACCTCGGGTCCACCGCTGATGAGCGATTCGTCGACTCGCTGGACACTGAACCGCAACGGCAGCGCGCCTTGATTTTCTAGTACCACCGCAATCTTCTTCTTCTCGCCTGCGACCACGTCTTTGAACCTGATCTCCTGCTGCATCAACACTGGGACGGCTTTTTTGCACGTGCACTTGATGGGGATTTGGAACCGTCCTGTCTGGGCTACTGCCGGCAAGAAAGTGTCGACATCCGCTTGCGCGCTGGCCGTGAAGCTCATGCGAATCGCACAGGACATGCCCGCAGACATGCGTCCTGGCTTCTCAAACACGACCTCAAAGCAATCGCGCAGCGACTCATCATCCACATCCACGAGCTTGAAGTGGTTGAAGCTGTTGGAGACGTTGGTGAGCGTGAACGTGAGCGTGAGCGGGACGCCGACGTCAAAGTCCTTAAACCAGAGTACAGGCGGATCGGACAGGAAAGCGTTGCCCGTGAACTCTTTCCCCCAGACGACCTGCTTCTGGAACAAGTTGCTCTTCTGCTTCTCGTGGGCCTTTGTCAGCATTTGCTGCTCGAGAATGCTGCGCTTGGGCTTTCCAAAACCCTTCTTCATCTTTAGGTTGGTTGTGTCACTGAGTGCATCATGGCTCTGGATCGGGGGCAGAATATCAGCCAAACTCATGGGCAGCAGACGGTGGTTCATCTCGCGCAGGTCTCTGCCTGGGATCGGCAGCGCAGGTCCTGATAAAAGGGCCCCGGGTCCATTAGTAGTCGACGGAGAGCTCACACGTCGCTCGCCACTACTGTTGTTGTTGTTACTTGACTGCCTCGATTCCACCGAACCAGGATGACTGTTGTTGTTGTTATTGTTAATTTCACTCTCACTCCGTCGAGGCAGCAGCATGGGGTTCGCGACCGCGTCGTGATGGAATCGCTTGGCGTGGACCTTGTCGACGATCGCCAGACGCTGCGCCGCATCATGTACGAGGTTGCGGCCCAAGCCAAAGCTCCTATCCGGCAGCGGTGTCTCCTGGGATGGGTACACTCGCACGAGCTTGCCCGTCGGGTCTAGCTGCTCTTTTCCCGTACGCGCCAGCAGAAAGTTCTTGGTGCGCGCCTCAACCGCACTGCGCCCCATCTCTGCCTGGTACTTCTTCTCAAATGCGTGTTTCTCGCGCTCGAGCCGCTCGCGACGCGTCTCCAGCACCTTTTCGACCTCGAGGCGCTGCAGAATGTCGATTTGCTGGCTCTGGATGCGAGTCTCGATGGCGCGGCGTTCTTTGTCAGCGGCGCGTGCCACGCGGGCTCGGCGCGCCACCTCGTGCGGGTTCTTGCCTTGGCCCAGCAGTTCACTGTACACACGCCTCTCGTGGTCCGCGAGCTCGTCTGCACGCCGGTGGAGCGCCGCGTTCTGGGCCTGCAGCCGTGCAGTGGACGCGTCGAGCGAGCCCTTGAGCTCGAGGATCGCGTCCACGCGCTCGCTGCGTGTGTGCTGGTCGAGCGCCACCATCTGCGCCACGAGCCGCTTGTCCTCCTGGAAAGACGCGTGTAGACGCTGCTTTTCGGGTGGCCGCTGCGGAGGCAGCGCATCGCCACTGCCATGCGCGTCCATGTCAACGTGAGCTGTTTGCTTGCTATTGCATTGTGTGGATTGATTGAGCCTGAAACGACGCATGGGGTAGATTTTGTAGCTGATGGTATGGAAATATTCCACCATTTTTCATAATTGTTATTATCCTGACAACGTTTGACAGGATGGGGTACATTCGATACATGGCATGGCATATTTTTAAACGACATATAGACTGAACGGTGTATCGCGAAAATTGAAGTTGCCGCGAAAGTTGTCACTTTCATTCACCCGCATTCACGAAAGCGCCAAGAAGACGAAGAAGAAGCAGCAGCAGCGGACTGCAAGTGCGCGTGCTGCTGCCACATGTCTATCACAACCGCCACCGCCACCGCTTCGAAGACGAACGGCGAGCAGCTCTCCGACGTCGTGTACAAGTGGCTCAAGGCGGCGGTCGAGTACCCAAACGGCCCTCCGCTCGAGCCAAAGACCGTCACATTCAACGCCAACGTCTCGCAGTTCGGCCTGCCGCAGATGCAGCTGGTGCTCATCACGTACGGTTCGCACCGTTCGGTCGTGATTCACCATTTTGTGGAGCTGAGCGACGCCATGGAGCGCGCGATCGCGCGCGGGGGGGGGGGGGGGGGGGGGG
>JAASFV010001230.1:0-10000 GCA_023334015.1 Globisporangium paddicum
ATGTGTTCAATTGATGTCAATATGCACGAAAACACACTTGATTTGCACGTGTGGGTTGACGGAGGTTGTAAAACTCTTTAGCCCCCTCTAGAATTTGATCGACCTGGCATATATGGTACGAAGCTTGTCCACGGGTCATATCATGTTTGGCAGGTTTATCTGTAATAGTTTTTTGCGAGAAACTGACGTGTGAAGAGACCGCAAAATAAAAGATGGGTCCTCCAGCCAAGGGTTTAGGGCAAGAGACGATTCATGACATGTCTCCAAACCTGAGCAACACCTGGATACAAACCGTAAAATGCATGGATTTGGGGCAAATTCGGTATCTCTTCGCCTAAGTACGAATTCGCAAAACGCTAACTTTGCTTGCACGCACACTACTGACATGAAATCAACACTGTCCTGTAGTCCAGAGCGCTATCGCTCCCTGCACCTATCTTCAGTCCTGCGAACCCCTCGTGGCGCAGTTTCAGCAGCCCAAAAAAGTTTGCTGTGCATAAAAGCTTACCAGCAACAAAACTGGGTCGTAGTGCTACTGAAAATCAAATATAAGACCGGTTTCGCAAAATAAACCATAAAGCAGACGGGCGCCTTTTTGAGAAGCAAAAGAAATTCGAAAACACTTTTTTTTATCTAAGCGAGCGAGTGTGCGCAAACATGTTGTTCTTTGTATGCCCAATAAACATCTTGCTCTTTGTATGGCATGCAAGTCACTCAACAACCGCGAAAGAAGCGAGCAACACGCAAGAAGCGAGCAAGCGCAAGTCCGGCGTTGCGCGCAAGCAAGCAAGCGCACGTGCAAGCAAGCGAACGGCACCATGCTACGTCCGAAGCGCCAGCACACGAGCTACCACAACGTCTATGCGGATGACCACAGCGGGCCGCCGAACGACGACGAGCTCCTGCGCATGAACCCAAGTCTTATGACTGAGCGCCAGCAGCTCGCGTTCCTGCTACGCAAGACGGCGCACGACGCGTCCGGCGGCAGCAGCGACTCAAACAGAGAGAGCAGCTCGGACGACGAGGACCACCACGCGATGGCGGTGAAAGCTGCTCGCCGGATACCATGTACGTTGGCTTGCTATCCGTTTGCTTGTTACACGCTTGCCTCTTATACGTTGGCTTGCTATACGTTTGCTTATTGACCAACATGTATGTGTACTTTCTTGCAGCCAGCAGCAGCAAGAGCTCACCTCGAAGTCAGCAGATCGGCGACGTGGTAATCTACTGCGGACGCGGCCGGCCGCCAAAGAACTCGATCAAGCTGCCGCCGGGCCAGTCGAGCGACGAGTACAAGAAGCTGCTGCTGTCGCCCTTGGCCCGGAAACCACAAGTTGCGGATGGTCCCGTCGATCCCCATGCGCCCAACCGCAAGAAGCTCAAAGTGCGGACGTCGACAACCACGAGTGCGGCCGCAAGTGCGCACGACGGCCTCGCTGCAGACACCAAGATCAGCCCGTCGAGCTCGAGTGACGTTCTGCGCATGGACGCGTTCGAGAGCAGTGGAGGAGCAGCAACAACAGCAACAGCGACCAGCGGTGGGGACTTTTGGCGCCAGCACTGCGCGCTCTGCTGTGACAAGACGCGCGCGGCGGCGCTGGACGCCTTCGGCTCGGACGCGCTCTTCCTCTGCCCCAGCTGCGACCAGAAGTACCCAACGCAGCGCGCCCTGGGCCGTGTGTGATGGCGGTGATTGGTGGCTATTTATTGGATGAGCATGTGTATATTGTTGGGTGTGTTTACTCTGCATGAAAACAAGGGAATGATATGGATTGGTGTTGCACACAAGTGTTTGCTTGCTGATCTATCACAGGCGCGGCGCGTACACCTTGCCGTCCTTGCCGCGCAGCAGCCCGATCTCCTGCTTGAGCGCCTCGACCTCGCGCGCCTGGAGCTTGACGACCTTGACGAGCTTGTTGCGCTCGCGCATCTCCTGCTCGAGCAGCTGCGAGTCGTCCTGGAGCACGCTCTGGCTCACGCTCGCCTGGTTGAGCTCTTTCTCGAGCGCGAACTGGCGCTCGTTGAGCTCGGCGATGCGCGTGAGCAGCGCCGTGTTGTGCTGCGTCGCCTGCAAGATCTGGAGCTTGAGCTGCTGCTGCGCCTGCTTGACCGCGAGCAGCGCGCGCTCGCCCTCGAGCTCCTTGACGCGCACTTTCCCCTGCAACTCGTTGAGCTTGGTCGTGTCGCACGCCTTGTCGAGCACCTCAATGTCCACGAGTTGGCCAAACTTGAGCAGCTGGAGCTGCTCACACCGATGCTGGATCTCGGCGATCGTCTCTTGCTGTACCTTCTTGTCCTTGGCGAGCACGTTCTGCTGCTTGTGTAGGTCCTTGAACTGCTGCCGCAGGCTCCGGTTCTCGCGCTGCAGACTCTCGATGCGATCCGCAAGGCTCTCGAAGGACCGCAGCGTGAATACGAGGCAGTTCGTCGCCTGCTCGGGCACCTCCCACTTGCCGCCTCCCTTGGCCTCGAGGCACCGGACCTGGTACTTGCTCAGCGGCACGACCACGTCCAGCTGGTTGAAGCGACTCTGCTTCTCGCTTTGGAACTGCTGGATGTCCTGCTCGGTCGCCTGGAGCTCCTTGTCGATCTGCCGCTGCTTGGCCACCTGCCGGTCGTTGCTTTTGCGCAGCTCCTCCATGGCCTTAGTCAGGTCTGCCATTGCGTCGTCAATGTCGGCGCGTTTCTCCCGCACGGACAGCACTTTCTCGTAGAGCTGCAAGTCGCAGCCCGCCGGACACACGTCGTCTTCATCGTCGTCATCGTCGTCGTCGTTCTCATCGTAGTCGTCGCCGTCATCTTCGTCCTCATCGTCGTCGTCATCGTCCTCGGCTGCTGCCTCGTTCTCGCGACTCGAGTTGTTCCCGTCGCCATCACCACCGCCACCGTCCTTGCCGTCCTTGCCCCCACTCGGCGCGCCCTTCTTCTTCACGCGCTTGATCTTCTTCTTGAAGATCTTCTGTAGCCCCGGAAAATTCGGGTGCACCGTGCTGCTGCCGCTGTTGCCGTTCACGGTCGAAAGGAACTCGCTCTGAATCGCCTTTTCCTGGCAACTCCACTCCTCAAACTCCTTCTTCTTCGTGCCCAGGTTCTCCTGGATCTCGCTGATCTCCGCCATGATCTGCGCTTTTTCGCCCTTGTTCTTCTCGAGCTTGGAGCTCAGCAAGTTCTCCTTGCTCTCGAACTGCTCGAGCAGCACGAGCTCGCTAAGCAGCGTGAACAGGCGCAGCTCACACTTCTTGAAGATCACCTCGAGCTTCATCTTCTCGCGACGTAGATGGGCCACGGCGTCGTCGAACGCGCCAACTTCGTCTTGCCTCTTGCGCTCGATCTTGAGAATCTCCTGCTTCATGAGGTAAGCGCGCACGGCGGCGTCGTCAGAGTCCAGGTTGCGCTGCTTACTGCTACTGCTGTCAGGTGCTGCGAATGACTGCGCCCCAGAGAGCTCATCGAGACTCAGGTGGCGCACTTTGAGCACTCCAAGTCCAGCTCCCTGTTCCGAAGCGTGCGCGGCCGAGTCGCCTGCTCCGTGCAATTTGCGCGACAGTGATGCAATATTGCGGTCCATTGAGTCTCGACGCTTGCCCTGGCTGACTTTGCTCTCCGAAGATACGCTACTGCTGATGGAGCCCACGCGCCCTCTCGGCTGGGCGAAGTTGGTAGCCATCGAGTGCGGCAGCACCCGCTTCTCGCGTAGGAAGATGTCGATGTCGGCGTCGCTCACACGCTCGCGCTGCTCCGGCCACTCACACAGGTCGATCTCCAGCGCTTTCTTCTGCGCCGAGCGCTCGTCCATCGCGAGCGCCTGATACAGCCCGTCCAAGCGCGTCTGGTCGTGCTTCAGCTCCTGAATGAGCAGCAGCTTGAGCTCGCGCAACTCGAGCAGCTTCGCATTGAAGCTCAGCCGCGCTTCGTACAGTTTCTCCTCCAGTAGCGCCATCTGTCTGCGCTTCTTAGCCGCGTTCACGCGCTGGTCCTTCGGGACGACGTAGTTCACCGCGGTCTTGAGTTTGTAGTCGCCCATGTTGCGTTGCGCAAACGCGATGGCGACGATATCGCGCGGGTCGTCGGCGTTTTCGCCGGGTTTGTTGCTCATCCAGTGGGTAAGGCGGTCTTTCCGATCGGCACGCAGCCGCTTGCGAGCCTCAAAGCCGTGTACTGACCCTCCTGATCCCGAGCTCTCCTGGAGAGCAACAGGGGCGCCAGGTGGGAGCTTTGCGGAATTGTTGCCGCCACCTGGAAGGTTGAGGTCGCCTTTCAAGCTGCCGCCCTGAATCAGCTTCCGCTCCTCGTCTTTCAAAGGGAACTCGTCGTCGAGAGGCACGTTCTTGGCCATGATGTGGAGAACCGAAGGCTTGCGCATCATCGCGTCCCCAGCATTCGACTTGAGTTGAGACGATGAACCGTTCTCCTGAGGTCCACCACCACCATTTCCAGTCACAGCGGTCGACTGCTTCTTCGTGCCGCGCCTGGCCTCGGACGAATCGTTTGTGTGAATTTCGTTCAATCGTTTCTGCAACACAGTCGGCATCTTCATCGTACGGAAGGACTGGACGCTGAGCTCGCTCTCGAAGGCATGCAGCGTGATGAGCTCCACGGCGAGCGGGCTCACGTACGTCTCGCGCATTTTCATGAGCAGCAGCTCTTCTCGCTCGACTGCGTAGGCGAGCTCTTTACGGACTTCATCACACGCGGCGTCGCCCATTTTCATCAGCAGGTCGCCATAGTCCAGGTCGATCTCCCACTCGTCTTCGTCAAGACGACTCTCAGGTGGGTACGAGACGTTCTGCGCCTTCAAGTCACTCAGCTGCTTGCGCATGTAGTTAACAATGTCGCGCGTTCGGTCCTGTTTGCTTCTCGTCGAGTGCGCCTTCGCATCGGCCTCACTCTTCAGCTTGGCGTCTTCGATCGTGTAGGCATCCTTGGGATTATGGATGTCTGGCACCTCAAGCAAGCTCAGCAGACTTCCAGTCGGCACTTCGCCACTTTCTAATGGGGATGAGGCATCTGCAAGTCCCACCGTGTTGTTGGCATCACCCGCGAGCCGCACGACGCCGTGGAAATTCTCCTCGTCTCTTGCCACTGAAGGCACATCCGCCGTCGACCCATCCAGTCGGCTTTCCATGTAGCTTGAGTACGCTTTGGCTTGGTGGAAGGATGGTAGCGACGTCAGCTCATTGCCCACTGAGCCAGCAGAACTCGACATGCCACCACCATCATCTCCGCTATTCTTGCTGTCCGTCAGTGCCTTCTGAAGCAGATCGAGCTGGCTCTTCTGCTTTTCCATCGCCTGGTCGGCGACGATATTGGCCTCTGCGTGCAGGGTCTTGAGCTTCTCGGCCAGGATCTGTGCTGCAAAGTCCATTTTTTCGCTGTGCAGACGACAGATACTTAGATTGCCGTCGTTGCCTGCAGACAGAACAAACGAGTCGTCGAAGGACATGGCGATCTGCAGTCTGCCGCTGCTACCACCAGCTTCAGCGCCACTGGAGTTGGGCGCGTAGTCGTGGAACTCGCCCGTGAGAAACGCGTGCGGCTTGCTCGCGAGTCGGAGCTGGAACTTGCCGTTTGTGAGTCCACACAGCAGGAACTTCTTAGATGCTGAGAGCGAGATGCCAGTGATGTGTCCTGTCTCCTCCGATGCAAACTCCAGCAGCGGCACGGGGCTCCCATACTGGCACAGGTACAGCGCACCTTGGAACGGTTGCTGGCAGCTCAGGTAGATTGTGTCCTTTGACGCATACGCCGCAGTCCAGGCTTGTGGTGATCCTGCGCGCAACTCCACTTGGAAGTTGCTACGGATTTTCTCCTCGACTTGCGGATTCCCAGTCGAATTGAGCGCTTCGAGCGACTCCAGTTCCTTCACCGTCATGATGCGGTTGCGTTGAAATGGTGCGTACTCGCGAGACTCCATGTGCAGTTCGAACGATTCATTCGGAGGTGTGCTCTCAGCATCGTCACCATTACGAGGCGACATGTCGGGGTTACGATCCTTTGGCTCAAAGCCGCCCTCGGGGACGAAGAACTCCATCACTTTCCCATCGCCCAGTGTTACGAGGAGCGCCGCGTCATCGAATCTCCAGCACAGTGAGCGAATCGCCCCACCCAATCGCTGAAAGCCCAGAGGCTCGTACTCTGGCGGGTACTTGGAGAACTTGGTCGTCTTCGTATTCGGGACGGTCTTGAATATGAAAAACGTGCCGTCGTCGCTTGCCGATGCAAAGAAGAGCCCAGAGGTGGCGTAAACGAGGCAGGTGACGCGCTCGCGATGTGCTTTGAAGACGTTCGTCCGAACCCACTGCTTCTTCGTCAGATCCATCAACAGTACGCGCACAAGACCGTCGCTGAAGCCCACTGCGACTTGGCGGCTCAGTGCCACCTGCTCAGTTATGAGCGCCCCCACACTGGGCACCCAGGTGATCGCTGTTGCGGACGCTGGGATAAATGCTTGGGCTCCATTCTCTGCCTGCGGGTTCCGAGACGACGAAGAGCTTGTGCCGAATAGAAAGCGCTGGGTGGTGTAATCCCAGGCTCGGACGCTGCCATCTTCGCCGCAGGAAGCTGCGAGGTGCTCATATGGAGAACAGCTGATCCCTGTGACTCGACCGGTCTCGTTCGGCAGGTAGTCGATCTCGACGTAGAACTCCTCGCCTTCGATCGCCAGCAGGTGCACGCTGCCAGCGCCATCTTGGATGAGATATCGCGAGCCACTCTCCTTGATGACCGCGCGGATGTTCATCTGAGCGCCGATCAGGAACTGCTTCTTCATGGGGAGCAGCGCGACAGTGTCTTCGGGTGGCACGTCGGCGCGGTCGATCGCGTCGAAGCTCCAGAATTTCACAAACCCGTCCTTGCCAGCAGTCACGATGTGTCCCTCGGCAGCGTCGTAGTCGACCACGTTGATCGCGCCGGCGTGGGGCATGTGGCGACGTGACGTCATAATCTCGCACTTGATGAAGTTACCGTCCCAGAGCAGTAGCACGCCGCGCTCAGTGCCGCTGAGCACTTTCTTGTCCGGCAGGACGCAGAAGGCCTCGATGTCGCTCAACTCGCTCTTGCCAAACTTGCCGATGTCGCCCTGCAACTTCAGTCCAGTGAACGTCGACGCCATCTTCCACATGCGGATGTGGCCCACACCGCTAGTCGTGAGGAAGCCGTTGTCGGTCGGCGCGAACTGGACGCTGAACACGTCCTGCCCGAACGCCTTGCAGCGCAGAATTGTCTGCTGTTTGCGCCAGTTCCACACCGTCAGCAGGTAATCCGGCGATCCACCAACCGAGGCTAGTTTCTCTCCATCCTGGCTGAATACGACGCTGCTGTACGAGAGCTCGGTCCCGTTGCGCAGCACGTAGCAGACTTTTGTGCTCGGGTACCTGTAGATCGTGATGTTGGGCTTGACCCCCTTCTCGCCGACCGCAAAGAACTGTTTAGACGGGTGCACAGCTAGACTTCCAATGCCGTTACCGCCGAAGCCAAATAGGTAGCGCCGCTCCAGGACCGCGCTCTTCACCTCGTCATCTCGCTTCTTCGTCGTCTCGACGGTGAATGGTGCGAGTATCAGGATCTGAACCGTGTTGCCTGCTGCCGTGAGGATGACACCCCCGTGGATGCCGTCCTTTCGTGGCTCAAGGAAGTGTAGGATGTGGCGCTTTCCAGTGTCCAGGCCGCAGATCTCGGAAAATACCAAGTGATCCCTCGCAATCTCCCATTTCTGCAGGGGGCGGACAAGCTCTCGTGTGTCGTAGGAGAAGTTGTCGTTCAGCTCCGCAATCGAGTCGTGGCTGGCGCCCTTTGCTGGGCTTGTAGTGTCCGCCATCTTGGGAGTCTTGATGGTCTTTTGGATGAGAGATTGTGTGACCAAATGCCAGCTTGTGCGACGCAGGATGCTTTTCCCGGCGCTGGCGACGAAGAGACGTGACCTTTCACCAGTTTCTTGGAATTGGTTCTGCACAAACATAACAAACTCATATACTCTGAAAGCATGCTTCCCACAGCATCACAGGATGCAAATGCACGTGCCATTCTTCATCAAACACGCATAATCATAAAGATAGTTACTGATACCGACCTCTACGACTTCGGGTGGATGGCTTCGAGCAGCTGCGAGTTGTAGTACTGCGCGGCGAGCTGCAGGCGCGAGTACATCTGCCATAGAGAGAAACCACATTTGTCGGTCATTGCAACCACATACCAGTGCCTCATGAAAATACACACACACGTACCTGCTGGATTTCGTGGAGCTCTTTCTGGTACTTGAGCTCGTCCTCGCGCATCTTGCGCTCCACCTCTCGGCTCGCGTCCTTGTTGGCGGTGATGCGCTGGCGAATATCCACGTTGGCGCTCTCTAGCTGCCTCAACTCCTCCTGAGCGGCCTTGAGCGCCTGGTCTGCTGCCTGATCCTTGATGCGGGACTCCTCCTTATACCGCTCGAAGAGCTCGCGCTTCTGCTCCACGAGCTTCTCCAGGCGCTTGCGCTGCGCGATGATCTCCATGGTCTTCTGGCGGTTCTCCTCGATCTCCTTCTTCTGCGCCTTGACCTGCTCCTTGGCGTCCTTGCACTTCTCGATGTCCTGTTCGGCCTCATGCATGAGCTCGATCGTCTTGAGCATGTCCTTCTCGGCGCGCGCGAACGTGTCCGAGTACGCGAGCAGCTCGCGGTGGCGGCGCTCCATGCCATTGAGCTCCTCCTTGGCGTCTTCTAGCGCCACTGCGATCCCCTCAATATCCTTCTTGACACGGTTGGGCGAGCTCACGATCTTGCCACGCAGCGTCTCGATCTCCTTCTCGGCCTCGAGGATGTGGAACTGGTACGAGGCCATCTCGTCGCGCAGGTCGTTATTCTTGGTCTTGAGCTCGCTCGTCTCGTGGCGCATGACCGCCTGGCGCTTATTGAGCACATTGATCTCGTTCTCGAGCTCCGCGGTCTCCTCCGTGACCTGTCGGATGGCGGGCGCCTCGGCCTCTTGCTCCTGCAGCAGCTCGTTGAGCTGGCGCTGCAGCAGCTCGTGCTCCTCCTGCAGCGCCGTCTTTCTCTTGAGAAGCGTGTCAGTCTCACGCGTGAGCTCGCCAAAGGCCACGAGTCGCTCCTCGCGGAACTTGGCAAAGTTGATGAGCGCGCTGAGCTGCCGGCGCACGCGCTTGGGGGTCGGCGCGAGGACGTCGCGGAGCCCAAAGTCGTAGACGCCACAGCTCTGCAGCAGCTTGCTGGCCGTGCGGAAGAACGCGAGCTCCGGGATCGACTCCTCGTGCAGCTCTGGGTACGTGAGCGCGCCTAGACCCGCGAACGCCGGTTGGTTCATCTCCTCGCGCGTCACGCCCATAATGTTCTCGATGAAGACCTCGAGCACCTTGCGGATCGCGCCCGGCTCGCAGTTGCGGATCTCGTCCTCGGACACGGGCATCTGCATTTCGCGCACGCACGCGAAGATCTCGCTCGGCTTGAGCAGCGGGAACGAGTACACCTGCGCGGACGCGGACGCGCCGCCGCCCGTGGACGCGCTCGTCTTGTTCATTCTCGTGCTCGTCTTCGGCTTGTTTTTTTTTGTGTCAATATGTTTCTGTCTTTTTCATACAATTTCGACAGGAGCTGATGATTTTTTATTTTTGACGATATGTCAAAAAAGATCAGATGGTTATGATTAAACCGACTGATACATTTGTCACAAACTCTATTTTTCAATTCTGGGAAAAAACACTTGTTCCTTTCATGAACTTGTGACATATAGCAAAAGAAAAAGACTGATTCCGATACGTTTTTTAAATAGCATTTCTGTATCTTTTGCTTGAAATCGTATTAGCCTCACCATACAGTGCACGCCAAAAAGTAAAGGACAGCAAAAAATAATTGAATTATGTGGATTTTTTTTTCGAGTTTTGTGTTTGCGGACGAGCTTTTTTAGTATGTTAGAGAACGTCATCAGGACACTCTCGTGGTGAAATCGCAGCTCGATTTGACTTCTTAGAGCCACATGAATGACCGATATAAGTTTAGAGAGGACGA